>VKOC01005861.1:0-10147 GCA_009364415.1 Spea multiplicata
AACTCTGATCTCTGACAGCCGGCGAAGGTCTGTGCGATGGACGCAGACAACCCCCGCTTCTAACCGCACCTTCTCCCGGCTGCAGCGGAAGTTGTCTAGAGCGCTACACGCTGCCCAGACTACGCACCGGGGACTCAGAAACACGTGTAAGTTGGGGGGGAGACAGGAGGATCCAGGTCCCCTGCATCGCTGTGGGGGATCTGGATCTTAGTCTCATAGTCAGACCTATTTGAGGTCTGATTATAAGACGACCCTGATTATAAGACGAGGGGTATTTTTCAGAGCATTTGCTCTAGAAAAAACCTTGTCTTATAATCGAGCAAATACGGTAAATGACTGGGTGATTTGACACAAGTCATTTCTTAAGCACATCTCCACTGGTGCAAATATTTCGTTGGCTTGCATGGTGGTTACGTTACATTTATAATTGCCCAGAATGGCAGTGTAGCTGTAAAATAGCCACCATTCTCTGAGAAAAATCATTTAATTGCTTCAGTCCTGAGATGCAGACCAAGGGATTTCATTGATGGTGGAGTGTTAGTTAAAGCAAATTTGCCCCCTACCATCCTGTACCACTCCCAGTTCTTATACACGAAAAGGGTTACCTTGGTTCGTGATCATGCAACCCTCTCCTGTATTTTAGCTAAGTTGTTGTTGTAGAAATTAAATACAATTTGTTGCTGCTCTTGCAAAATGCAAATTATAGGTTCCATTTAACTAGTTTTATGATTAGCCATAAGTTCCATGTATTTTGTCTTGGCGTTGACATTCTGCAGACAAACTGCCTTTTCTTTACTCTGTAATTTTCCCAGACCAGAGTTTGTACTGAAATCTGCACTGCTTATACGCATCAATGAAGGACCCAAAACATGATCTAGGGCATGGTTACTGCTGTTTCCATCTGTCAATTTCACATAGAAATTCAGAAATTATAAAACTACGGCAGCTTTATTAAATTGGAATTTGAATCATCCTATGAGCTTATTAAAAATAATCGTAAGTAATTAAACTTGACGAGGACATCAGGCAAACCCATTTTGACAGACACATGACTCATTTGGTGGATTCCCAAATTCAATGTTTACGGTAAACCATATTTTTGTTGGACGGTGATATATATTTATATATTTTGTATTACGTTTTATTAAATTAGGAATTGTTAAAGGGATGTATAGGGGTTAACCACAGAGCCCTTGCTATCACACAAAATGATTTTTTAGTACATGTTAAAAATAAAAAAGTACACATACCTGTAGTAGGGAATGATTCTTTTACATTACATTGAATATATTTCTGTATTAGAAAGTTTAAGCTTTTTAAAACACTTTATATATTACTGTCTTTTAGGACTCAAGTATCGATGGAATGCCTGGGTCCCCAGAGTCTCTTAAGCCTCCTACAAGCACTCTTGAGAAACCTAAGCTAAAAGCAGGAGGTTCTGTAGAAAGTCTCCGCAGCTCTCTCAGTGGTCAGAGTTCCATGAGTAAGTTGAGTAATTCTCATTGAATTAGATTAAGCTACTGCTCATGTTTAAAGATCTGAACAAAAGTAATCACAGTTTTCTTATAAATAAATATATTTGAAAACATAATTAGAGAATATATTTGCAGCTACAGCCAAGTATTATTTTGTTCTGATTAATGCTTTATATTTTTAGGTGGGCAAACTGTAAGCACAACAGATTCATCAGCTAGCAACAGAGAAAGTGTCAAATCTGAAGATGGGGATGATGAGGAGCCACCATATCGTGGGCCTTTTTGTGGCAGAGCAAGAGTCCATACAGATTTCACCCCCAGTCCTTATGACTCGGACTCCCTGAAACTAAAGGTTAGCTAACAAACTGATGGTTGATGGTTCTTAAACGTTAGAGTGTAGTCACGTGTAGAGGTGGGCAGAAAACATTGGCCATTTTCAAAAAGTGGCAGAATGTAGCGTTTTCCATGCAGCGTGTACCTGCCCATTTGCATGACATGCCATCTGTTGTTTATGTCATCTGTAACCACACTTATGTCATGAGGCATGCAGCGTTATGGAGAAATAGTAGTTACTTTTGCATGTGTGTTTTCCTGTGAGAGTTAAGGGTGTGAAATCATGAGGCTTCCATTTTAACTCACAGAGGAAACAAAGTTCAACTTTTTTTCCTCATTCTAGTTCAATACCAGCCAGAAACAAAGTACTAATGTATTATATAGCCAGTTCAGTTAGATTCCCAAACATATACTAACTTATTATTTTTGGATGCAGAAAGGAGATGTTATTGACATAATAAGCAAGCCCCCAATGGGCACATGGATGGGACTGTTAAATAATAAAGTTGGCACCTTCAAATTCATATATGTGGACGTGATAAATGAAGCTGAGGAAAAGCCGAAGCGACCAACAAGACGGCGACGCAAAGGAAGACCACCAAAGCCAAAGTCTGTGGAGGAGCTATTAGATCGCATTAACTTAAAGGTCTGCTTTTTTCTTTAAATCCCAAGACCAATGCTGGAGAGAAATTATGGGTTACAATATATTAGCCTCATTTTATACTCATATAGCTTGTAGTTACCTTGTGTCTAAAGGTTCTATTTAGCAAGAAATTACACCATGAAGTGTCTGTGATTTTTCTATATATATATAGAAGTTCACCTATGAAAAGGATTTCATAGATGCAGCCATGACTGAAAATATGATTGTTCTTTGTTCTGATTATGATACAAACTAAATGTGATGTTTCCTATAGTCTTAGTGTAGAACTTAATTGAGGTGAAAGGTGATATTTTATACTCACGTGAAAACATTTCTTGTTTCAAGTGCATCTCTATTTGCATTTTGACACAGGAGCACATGCCAACCTTTCTTTTCAATGGTTATGAAGACCTGGACACATTTAAGCTTCTAGAAGAGGAAGATCTGGAAGAACTGAATATACAAAACCCAGAACACAAAGCTGTCCTACTTACTGCAATTGAGTTGCTGCAGGATTATGACAGTAAGATTTATTTAAGACAGTATGATTTATTTTTAACACAAAAAAAAGAGTTTTTCTAATTAGTTAATAATTAAGAAATTTGTTTAACTGTAATAACTGGTTTGTGTTAGGCTAATAAATGTTAATACTAGATGTTTACGTACATCTTCACATTTTCTAGAACAGGCCAATCCTGACATCAAGATAATACTTGAGTTGAGCCCAGAATGACATGATCAGCATTTTTCAATGATCTTTTAAATATTTAACGACCTAGACTCAACATTAAACCTGATTTATTCTTGTTCCTGCAGACAGCCCTAGACCTAAGATAAGTGTGATCTGTAGCTGTTTCGCTACCTTGTAAACCTTATCTTTTATGAGAGTATTAAGAAATAACAAATGTTTTACTTGTTTTATAATTATACTCTCTTTTATATATGGCTTGATTGAACTCTCGAATGCAATAAACAAAAGCTGTGTAACTCTTAACACCTGCTCTTTGTTTCTTACCTCCTACAGGTAACAGCGACTTTTCAGGGTCTCAAGAAAAATTACTTACAGGAGGAGAAAGTACAAGTGGGTGCTCACCCCGGGACTCTGGCTGCTACGAGAGCAGCGAGAACTTAGAAAATGGTAATAACTGCAGCTAAACTATTCCCGAAAAAACACTTGACATACATTTGCGCACCTATCATACTGGCCAACATTCTGTGACTGAGGAAGACTATAAGGGAGGTGGAATCTTCCTATGACTTTGGCTAGAAGAAATGTAAAATATAACCATTAAGATAGGTACTGTTTTAATTACCATGAAATCTTCCTGCTAAATAAAGGTTGGCCAGTATGCATCTACATATTATCTGCGGACTTTGCACCCCATGTTTCTGTTAACCTGGATCTTCACTATGCCCAGCTCTTTCATTATTTCTGTAACTCATGCAATGCCATCTTGGCCTTCTTTTGCCTGCCTGCATTATTTTCATTTGCTTTATCATCATTCACATCACTTTAACAAAGAAGAAGAAGCACCATTAACACCAACCAAAGTTAACCTGAAGATGTTTCACGTCTAAAAGCCAACACGTGACTTGATTAATCAAAACTAATCTTTATGGAATAGTCCTGCATTAATTGTACACTCCATGTTTCATTTAACATATTTGTTTGCCCTTTGTAATAATTATGCCAGAAAATACTTAATAAACAATAATTTAAAAGGCATCTACAAGCACCAAACAGAAATCAGAGCATACCTAAGAAAAACAAATTGAAATGTTATTCACCAAGTTGTGCCATTCTTCCAACAACGTGTTCTGTATCTTAAAAAGGGGTCATTTTTTAAGGAGCAATATATAAGAGAATGAATCTATAAACCATTGGAGTGCTTAGCACTTATATATGCCCTGGTAAACATTTCAATAGTAATGTAAAATTAAAATGATATTAGTGAAGGAAATGAATTTATTTTAACAACACTGTTGTTTATATGGTAATTTCCTCTGCTCTTGTTCATCTTATAAACATCTCTTATTATACAAAAAGGTCTCCAAAATAATCCCATTCTCTAGCTTGCAATCTGCAGGATTTACAGGCAGAGTTAAGGCTCTGATTCCACACCTAGATAGCTAATAGAAAAGTATAAATAAGTTGTTTTATCCAATTTTGTATCAAAATGC
Source organism: Spea multiplicata (assembly GCA_009364415.1). Taxonomy (NCBI): domain Eukaryota; kingdom Metazoa; phylum Chordata; class Amphibia; order Anura; family Pelobatidae; genus Spea; species Spea multiplicata. The sequence continues at coordinate 4,633 of VKOC01005861.1, forward strand.
AACAACGCTGGTGTCAAGTGCTAAGTTTAGAGCAGTCAATAATAATATTTGATTGTTTTGCTCTAAACTTTAAGACTTTGCAATAGAATTGCTCACTTTAGTCTCGAAAAATCTGAGCTGTTTTGTGTGTCTATTCTGTTTTCAGTGTAGCAATTTTTTATTCTTAGAAAAGACTCAAGGCTGCCACAACAAATTTCCATAACAAGACAGACAGTTCATGTCAAACAAAAGATATGTCGCGCAAACTTTCTTTACTGTCGGACTGAAATGAATACAGTGTTAATTTATACTACCCAATTTTGTGCAAGCTTTTAATGCCAGCCTGAACTCAATAAGGGGAAGCTGTCAAAGAACGGATGATACAATGTAGAATCCTTAGGTGCTGAACTGACAACGTGAGCCTTAAAATGCTCTGTGTTGAAAACCCATGTGAAAGTAAAGCATCTTTCAGTAGGATGAGAATGACAATATGGTATATTGTAAAAGATTTTTTATTGTTGCATTTTAAAAATGTAAGTAAAAGTGAAGAAAATGTAAAAACAACATTCAAAACCAATAAAGTGGATGCTTGTTTAATGTTTGACTGCTTCTTAAGTTTCAGCTTTTACTAACGTCTGTGCAATCTTTAACTCTTTTGCATTGCTTCACGGCTCACGCTTCATCATTGCACTGTTTCAACTAACTCACCTGTATGTACACATGTATGCTTTATTAACCCCTTCAGGCCCAGGGGGAGGTTAATATTTTGTGTCATTTTTACCATGTTTGTTAAACCATTTTGATTCCCCCCTTTTCCATATTTATGAGCATGCATAAATTATACATCATTGTGTTCAGGATTTAATTTTAAAATCATAGAAATAGATGTAGCATAATAATTATTAGTAATAATAGATAAAAATCCTATACTAAGGTAAAAAAAAAGTTTTCAATAAACTGCATCAAAATGTTGTTGAATGGATTAGGGAGTGGCTGAGTGACAGACAACAGAGGGTTGTAGTCAATAGCGTATATTCAGAACAAGGTCTTGTTACCAGTGGGGTTCCTCAGGGATCTGTACTTGGACCCATTCTCTTTAATATTTTATTAGTGATATTGCAGATGGTCGTGATGGTAAGGTATGTCTTTTTTGCTGATGACACAAAAATTTGCAACAGGGTTGATGTTCCTGGAGGGAGAAGCCAAATGGCAAATGATTTGGGTAAACTGGAAAAATGGTCAGAGCTGTGGCAACTGGCATTTAATGTCTTAAACTAGAGGGGCAAAGGTTTAAAGGTAACATCAGGAAATATTACTTTATGGAAAGTTATACCAACAGAAGTGGTAGATGTTAATACAGTGAAGACATTTAAGCAGGCATGGGGTAGGCACAAGGCTAAGCTAGATATAGGGTAAGGGCAAGTACTAAGGAAAGTACTCAGAGGTTGGGCAGACTGATTGGGCTTAAAGGTCCTTATCTGCCGTCACTTTCTATGTTTCTATGTAAGTGCCACAGCTGAACAATGACCCAATTTATGTTCAGCAACATCTCCTGATTACAGTCATATCCCACATACATCTGTGTTATGTTCCAGATGGTCACATTCATGCTTTACATATTACCTGATCTTAGATCTTAGATGCCAGTGCCAAACATTGGGATGCTACAAATACCCACAATTGTCCAGTGCCGCAAGTGTCCATCATTAAAAAATTAAATACATTTTGTAATCATAAAAATGGGCAGTTGAGCTTTTGTGGCCTACAACTTGAGCCTCGGTCAGAAATGCATGCACTAGAGCTGCAAAAAGCGGTGTGCTGCTTATGAAATGTTATGCCCAGATTATGTTTCTTTAATAGAAACGTGACATAAAACCCTCATCTTTTGTGTGTGTTTACCCTTCATTATGTTTAGTGGAGCAACAGTGTGTAACCTACATTTATGTACAACAATGTACATTTCATATATTTTGCTAAGTGGTCTGGTCCCACTTTCTTTATTATGCACGATTTGCCTTAACCTGGGCATTTATAACATTATCTGCCCTAAAATATATTTCCCTATAACAATGTATTCCTAAAGGTAAAGTGCACCAGAGGTGTAAAAAGCTATAGTTTCCATAATTATAGAATTGCAAGCATTTGAAATCTATGCCTAATCTATGCCTACCCTGCAATATGTTGTGTACTGTCTTATGCATTAGCTTTGTGAGCAGTCTCCGTGTATGTACAGTCTCATATCTTTGATAAATTTATCAAGGTATTGATAGGAACTTATAAACATCTGCAGCCTTTACTTGATACATGTTAAACAAGGACAGTCACAGTTTTCTTCTTCATATAGAATGAGGTGAATCTAGGTGTGGTGAGTCTAGTTTTTATTGAAACGATGACTTGGAAATGTTTAACTGATAATAAACAGTTGTGATCAGGTCAAACACATGTCATCACATCTGGTTTCAGTAAGAACACACTGGTATTGTACTGGTTTGTAAGTTTTATTTTTTGGTTTTGATTAATTTTTTCCTATATACCATGTACCATACACATTTTATTTTTTTACTAAAATATCGAAATATTGTTATACAGGAAATATATAGTAAATGGGTTGCTTCCTTATATCTTTACATTGATTTACTATACAATTCCTGCAAGGTGATAATCCTAATAACAAACAGTTCTGGTGTCCTCATGCTTGAAGAGAAACACGTTCTAGTTGTCTATTCGCAAATTCATAGAAAAATTCTGCCGCGTATTTGCCCCTTTGCAGCTGAACAATTACCAGCTCCAGCATTGGCTCTGCAATCCCATTGAGTTCCTTGAGAGTGTTTTCCTGTCCCTGATTGGCTACTCACAGTTTGGGGATATGTAATCATTTATTTCCACACAAAACATGTGGGTTTTAGTTTAGTTAACTATTGAACTCCCCAAAAAATCCCTATCTTGTTTCTTCCACATCATATCATCTCACCAACATGACACCATTAACGCTATAATGTGATAAGCTAGACAAGTTTATCATTTCCTTTTCTTTAAGTGAATACTTTAGTGTGTTGATCTTACCATAAGTATGCAGCCTTGATTATGTTTTTATATAATTCTTTGTAAACTAACAACACAGGGTACTAATTTAATTTTAAACCCCCCTGTTATTTTATTAGATAAGGAAACCATTTTATTTAAGCCATACAAAAAACATTTCATTTTATACTTTATAACTAAGATCTTTAGCACATTCACATGTAATTCTACAAATGGTTGCAGTTTGTCAAATAGTAACGCTCTTTTAACTAAGCGAAAAATTGAGACTTTGTACATAAAAAAAGTTATCACTTTGAAATTGCTAAGGGATTTTATTTAATACTATCTATAACTATAGATTGAATTAGGAAGAAAAATGTAGTCCTAATGCTTTTTACCAAGAGACATTGCAAGTATTCATTCTGACTTCTAGATCTTTTTAAAGATTACAACTTAGTTCATCCTTTTTCGGTTGCATAAAGTAAATAAAATGCATTGTCATTTTGTCAGCTGTAGCTGACAACTTGCATACAGATCTAATCCCCCTTTTAAAAAAATGCTTATCTTTGTGGAAGCAATGGACCTTGTAACATGAAAAGTACCAAAATCTTTTTTTTGCACTTTGCAAATATATGTCCTAATAATAGCTATCATCCTCGTAAAAAGGGTTTTTCATTTAATCTCATGTTTTGTTTTTAAGTGTATTTTCTAAATGTTCTTATAAACTGATGGAGAGTAAGTTGTTAGATCAGAAAATGTGATTTACTACTGATCCTTGGTGCATGCGTACTATTAAGACTTGTGACAACATGAAAAAGAGAAACTTGAAATTAACCGCCGAGCATGGAATTACATATTACATATTCTTTATTTTTGTTGCTATTTGTGCCTTCCAGGTTCATAAAGAACTGTTCCATTTAGTTTCTTTGTAGTTACTAAGCAAAACAACCTATTAACCTCTACAGTTAAATCCAGAAAAATCCTTTGTCATTTCATGTTCAACAATTAGGTTAAGGTCTACAGGGAAAAATATGTCACTTGAAAATTTGCTGCTACTTATGTTTTATCAAAAAAAAAATGCATCTGTTTGAGCAGTGCACTCACCCGTCAGTCTGCAGTGTTGCATCTGCTCAACTTGAGTAAGATATTGCTACCTACGTTAGCAAAGTAGATGTTGCTTTGAAGACAACTGTTCTTGTGACACAAATTTTTATACCTTGATTACAGTTGGCACTAACAAATTTTGTTTGATATTGTCTCCCTGGTTTCACAGTTGGGTGATAATATATTTGTGTTACATGTTAAATAGTTCCAGGCTCTCAAAATATATATAAGTAGCACAGTTTCCACTAAATACAGATTTTGAATTGTTTGAAATATTTGGAAAAACAATGTTGAAATATGTTTGATTTTTAGGCAAGAGCCAGAAAACATCACCCGTATCTCCTGAATCTTCTTCAAATCATGATTTCAGCAGAAATCAGGTTATTGAATATCCAGCACTGCCTGACGCAATATCCGTAGAATCTGCCAAAACAGGAGATATTTTGGCTGCAAAGTGCAGCAGTCTAACAGGATCTAAAAAGAACCGGAGAAGTCTGCCAGTTTCAGCTTGCAGGAATTGTGAGCAGGATGAAAACAAATCTATACAAGAATGGCCAAGATCTCATTCAATGGACAATCTCCAAGGAGAAGGCAACAACAAAAATCTGTCTGTATTTACACCAAATCTGGACAGTGCCTCAAATAACAGTTTTATTGTGAAAGAAGTAGATGTTATAAATGACAGGATATCCTGCAACACTGACGCCATGGCAGAGCCTAATGACCAATCAATTTACCCTGTACAAAGCAAAAGAGGGTCTTACTTACAAAGTAATGAAAAAGCCAACATGGTCCTTGGCCATCTTGAACCTTCACTTTCTCCTTCGGACAAGGTATCATGTTCTACAGAAAATAGAGTTCAGGCCAAAAGTCCTTCCCAGCCTCCACCAGTCCCAGCTAAAAAATGCAGAGAACGTTTTGCTAATGGTGTGTTTCGTCCTTCTCTTAATTCAACAGTTTCAAATTCAGAGGAAGCATGTCTTTCCACTATAAAATCAGGACCATTGAGTCCTAACCACTGCTCTGTGCTTCCTGCCCCTGCACAAGAGTGCAGCAGTCCTTTCACTCAAAGACCTCCATGGTTACCCAATATTTCCGAAGATTCATCTGTTCCACAGCATGCAGTAAAACTGGGCCCTGTGTCAGCTAGAAAGATCTCGTGTGTCAAAGGCATGGATCAGGAAGTTTTAATAGAAAACAAACTACAGTCTGAAGAGATAGACCTTACTGAGGAACCCTATTCAGATAAGGTAAGAGTCTCACAGCTGCATCCAAAAAAACTTTTACAAGAAATGCTGTCCCAGTCAGTATTTGAAATTTGCGTTTGTGGAACAGCAATGGTATTTTTCTTTACAACTCTAAAATCAATTTTACCTGTCATCACTTGTATGTTTGTGTATATATATATATA
>VKOC01005863.1:0-42128 GCA_009364415.1 Spea multiplicata
CTGTGTGTGTCTTACTGTGTCTGTGTGTGTCTTACTGTGTCTGTGTGTGTCTTACTGCGTGTGTCTTACTGTGTTCATAGCTTATTCAGTTATTGTAATAAATATTTTAGCCCATTTTTTAGCTCAAAATATTTTTTCCTTTTTTTTCTCCTCTAAAATCTAGGTGCGTCTTATCAGCAGGTGCGTCTTATAGAGCGAAAAATACGGTATATTAAAGGTTAACTTTATATGACAGGTCTGTCCAAAAACATCTCTAGCCGTGGTCAAACTACACATCTTATAATAAACCTTTGATATAACTATTTGAGTATCATGATTAGTGTAGCTCATGATGAGCTAAGGTTTTGCCATCCAGACTCAAAAGGTAGAAAAAGTGAAAAACATTTGGAAACACTAATATATCTTAACTGAAAGCTAAGGTCTAGCTTGAAAAGGTATATTGTAAAAATATTACAGTATTATAATGCAATAGACTAATAAACGGTTTACTGGTTTGAAACACTTTCAGCATGGAGCATGTGCAATTTCACTTAGAGGCTAGCTAATAATATCTATGGTTGACTAGAGGGAATGTCACAAAGGTATACTGTAAATAGACTGAAGCATTCTCATCACTGGCAGGTAATAAGAGATTAACAGGATCCCCTACTGTTTCCCTACAATGAATGTTGCTGAAACATTTATAATGGGAGTGGCTCAAATAAGGGTACAAGCATTATAATCTCAATCACGTGGATTTATTCATTCTAATAGTGTAGCAGCCAAATGAAAAGCCTTCTATGCAAAATAATGTAACAGGGAAGGTAATGCTCCACTAAACTGCATGTTTGCTACAAGATTGAATTTATGTTACATTTGTATGACTGCATGTTTGCTACATGATTCCATTTATGTTACATTTTATTTAGTTGTTATTTATGTAACAACTGTTTGGTTTGGTCTCCACGCTAACTTAATTAATCTTTTTTTCCTGTGGTCGCAATTGACTTTGACTAAGTCACAGATGTACTAAAATCAAAACGTTTACGGTTACTGAGGGTTAAATGCTTAACTTTTTTAACGTTAATTTGTACATAACATCTTCCTGGCTGGATGAGCTGCACTTGCCAGCCATCTCCATAGTTACTGCTGTGGCACTTATTGGGAAATCCTGAGCCTCTGCAATAAATCGAGAGATTAGCATATCTGTGGGTGCCCTCCACTTGGCTAGAAACCTAGACTGCAGGTTATGTTCTGTAACCAGGACCTTGTAACACAACACTGTGTCTCAGAGGTCCCTTTACCACCAGGTAGCATGCCGACAGCTTCCCTCTGACTGGATGACAGGGTCACTTCTCTCTCTTTAGCGGTGGTCAGCAGGCATTAAGCTCAGAGCTGAGGGACCCAGCTGAGGGACAACGCAGCTACAGGATATTCTCTCCACTTCAGGGTGCTCACAAATACTGTAAAGTGTGTTTCTGTGTTCCTGTAGCCTGACAACACAATTGGGGACCTTATCCTATACTTTATTTCTCACTGTGCACAGCCTGCTCCCAAAAACCCCTTGAATATTATCAATGCTTCTTTATCGATGTGTAAATTCACATGTCCCAGTAGGTGATGGAAGAGACAGCCAAGAGTTCCTGGTGGTTGCTAATAGAGGGGATATATGTATAATGACAGACTGAATAGGAGTGAACTCACTTTAAATGCAATGGAAGACGATCTGTGCAATGTAATTCTGCAGATTGAAGCATAACAGTGGCTATGTTTCCTATCATACCAGAGCTGGTAGCTCACTGATCTGCATAAGATACAATTTTGGCAGGTGAGGAAAAACTAGCTGTGATCCATGATGGAGGTGTTTGAGCCAAGCTCGGAACATAGTGAGATCAAAATAAATTTTGAGTGCAATCCTTATTCTATATCACTTGGAAAGATTTCAGATGAAACCCCATAACAACGAGATTAAGCACAAGAACAGTAAGCAGAAAGTTAAATTGCTAGCAGACATTGAAGCTTATTTACTGTGGCCTTATCAATTCCCTCATCGGGCCTTAGTACATCTTATGGAGGGTCTTCACAATGTAATGTGCCCCTACAGCAAGATCTTCGCAACCAATAAGGTGTAAGGGGTTTGAATGTTGATATTGATTCTGACATATCCATGGCTACTATCCTGCTACTAAATGAGAAATTAAGAAACTCTTCTGTGATTTACAAATCTTTGTGGAAACAGGCTTGGGGAGGTGAAGCAGGAGATACTATAACAGACTGAGAAGTCCTAAAGTACGCAATATGTAATCAGGATAGTTATGGGAAAGCATTGTTCACTTAACTCATTTTCTAAAAACACCAAAGCTGGTTCCAAGTTTGCCTACTCTCCAACTGCAAATACTATAAAGGTTATGGTATTCCATTTCTCTTGTTGGCAGTCCCAAGGCATAGCAAAGCCTGCTAAAGGAAAATATATTCAACCCACACATGTTTCCTTATAGGGGCTACTGAAATTGGTACAAACTTTATTTTTAACGAAATATGCCAATATTGTTAAAAGGTCATTCATTCATTTGCTATGTTTTGCTGCTGTGACAAGCTGTTTTGGGGGTACATGCTACCAGTGTCTGTCAAGGCCATATGCCCTACAACTGCTACTCATGCTGTTGCTCCTCTGTCTCCTTCCTTACTCTGGGGATTTATTGAAGTTGTGAAAATTCAGTCTTGTACCAAGTGTCTTGATGTGTCTGTGTACTAGTGCCTGCCCAGGCCCAATTATCTGCTGATGCTGCACTTCTAGGGGTTCAGTTCTTTTATTAATGTTGAAAAATGGGGAAATTCAGTCCTGCACCAAGTAGCTGCATATATTTGTGTGCCAGTGCCTGGCCAGGTCCAGTGCTCTACTGTTGCTGCTCTGTCTCCTGCCTTACTCATTTCTTTGATCATTTCTTTTTTTTTATATTTTGGAAATTCAGTCCTGTACCAATTGACTAGATGTGCCTTTCTGCCTTATGACCTTCCGTACTCAATTGCAAATTCAGTCCCTTAGCATGCTGCTGGATGTGTGTGTATCCATTTGTAAAGTCTTGCTGTTGCTTGTGGTGGGGGTTCTGCAGTGCACAAATCAAGTCTGGATCTCCTCTGTAACCCTGAGATGGTGCTGCTGTAAGTGAAAGGTGAGTCCAGAATGGGTCAGGGACCTTTCTCTTTGGGAACAATCAAAAAGGGCCTCCAAATATCGCCCAAACCAAATGTAAAACAATTTCTTGCCTTAAAGAGAATGTGGAAAAAACAAAATTACATTTTTCCATGTATTGGCTAATATGCATTTATATTTCATGTAGATGATGTAACTCTGGTCTATTTACCAAAGTAAGAGTAAGAAAACTGGTAAACATGTGAATTTGCAGCAGCAAATTTGCACAAGTGGCGTTTAAGTTGCCAATGCAGAGTTTCAACAGAGGCTTGCAGCAAGAGCTTATGGCAAGACTGAATCTTGTAGCAGGAATCTGGGGGAATACTGAAGCTTGTAGCAAGAGTCTGAGCAAGACAGAGACTTGTAGCAAGAGTCCTGGGGTACAGCAGATGCTTGAAACAAGAGGACAGCTACACAATGATTGGAAAACCAAATATCCAAAAGTAGCTGTTCTATACACCCAACTACTCATGGCCAGGTTCATGCATACATAAGGGAGTGTATATATATAGATATATATATAATATATATAACAATAAATGATATAATATATATATATATATATGTTACGAAAACATGGTAACAGAATCCTGGGGTCTGAAGCCAGGGAACATAGTATCACAATAGTTCAGCCTGGAGTACTGGAAAAAGCAAGGTATATATGTGTCACTTATAATTAATGACCAGAAGGTTTGCCTAAAAGTAGCAGGTGAGCCAATGAATTTGCCAGAAGCATTTCACAGACAAATTAGCAAAGGAATCCTGAATGTAGAGGAAATAACTTCCTGGTAACCAAGTGGCCATGTGAACACCAAAGTCCCATGCACCGTTTCTAGCAGGGCACGACATTAATAATAAACAAAAAGGAAAATAGTAAAAACATAACTTTGCAGCATAGTCAGCAAAGGTTATATACAAAAATAAATTTGGAAAGCTAGCAGCCATTTTAAGGTCCCCTCCCCTTGATTCATAATGCACCTTACTTATAGATATGCCCCTCTGCTCCCCTGATATGCCACTCTGCCCCCCAGATATGCCACCTGCCCCCAATATGCCACTCTGCCACCAGATATGCCACTCTGTCCCCCAGATATGACACTCTGCTCCTCTGATATGCCACTCTGCTCCTTTGATATGCCACTGTGCTCCTCGGATATGTCACTCTGCCCCCAGATATGCTTTATGACCACGCAGATATGCCACTCTGCCTACTGATATGCTTTATGCCCCCCTAGATATGACACTCTGCCCCCCTCATATGACACTCTGCGCTTCCGACGTTACTTTAATGCCCCCCAAACCCAGATATGCCCCAAGATTGCCACTCTGCCCCCATAGATTTTGCCACTCTGCCCCCCACCCAGAGTATGCCACTCTGCGAGTGTACGTCTGCGTGATGCGCATAGACAACCTCTACTGCTGCTGGTCACATCCGCTGTGGCTTCTATGCCGGTGCTCCGTCATAGAAGCCCCGGCGGAAGTGCAGGCAGCAGTGGAAGTTGTCTCCAGGGAACGTCTGCGTGATGCGCTCTGACAACCTCCTCTGCAGGCCAGTACTTCCACTGGGGCTTCTATGGTGGAGCACCGGAAGGTCATGTAATGCCGGCGCTCCTTCATAGAAGCCCCGGCGCAAGTGCCGGCAGCAACGAGGTTGTGCATCGTACAGACGTCCACCGGCTGCCAGAGAGGAGGAACCAGCTGAATCCCACCACTGTCTGTGCCCCCTTTTATGCCCCTTTCGAGTGCCCAGTGGGATGGGGGTTAAACTGTCAACCTAACAAAGCAAGGAACTCAGAGCACAAAAAAATTTAAAGCACTTATCTAAGGCATAAACATTTAAAAAACTGTCACATTATATGGTCATATATTTCTTAACCCACCACTATGTAAAGACATAAAAAAATATATAAAAGTAAGGTTATTTACTTTAAAATATATATACCACTATGGCATTCTCATTAATGGATCAATGTACTATGGGTATGTTAAATATGGGTATGTTGAATTGTTGTTGGTTTAAAAATATAGCTGATATTGTGTCATTTTACAGCAACTAATATGTAACAAAGCCTCCTGAAATCTCTCTTAGAATTCATTTAGAATAGATTTCTAAAAGCTTGTTTTTATTTAGCTGCTGCATAATGGGATGGATTCAGTTCTACAGATAAATATATCAGAAATAAATGAATGGTAATCCTTGCAGAGATGCCAATGTAAAAACAGGTAAAACCGAGATATATTGCCCAGATTCATTAACCGAGATACAAGGTACCTGTTGTGACTCAATTACTTGTGAAAGATGTATCCCCAGCATTGTATCCAGCACGATGTCTCCAGCACAGATGCTTTTTGAACAGCCTACAGTACAGTTTGCAGATTTGTAATTCAGTTGAATCATTTTCTTATTGTTTCACTCATTTTTAAGAGCAAATATGTAAAAAAAATATATAGGTTATTTTGCATAGAACTATATATTTTTACTTTCAGTGTGCCCAACCTTTACTGTTGTTTGGATGTGTATATAGAAATGGAAATATTCAAAGCAAATGTACTTTTTTAATAAACATGTGGATTTAAAAAAATAAACATGTGGATTCCTCAAGAAAAATATTTATAAAAAAATCCTCCTACTTGATATTAGGAATATTAATGAATTATAAGGAGTTTCATAAAAAAAAACCCCAAAACAAATTAAAACTGTGCATATCTAAACGACATGGTATTACAACGACTACCGAAAGCATTTGTGATTACTGTGTAAATTACATTTTACACATCTCATGAAAAGCTTCATCAGCAGTTAAATTTTGGATATGAATATTATGACCAAGTTTGCTAAACATTATATTTTTCTAAATTCCCTATCAAGTAAAGGTGTTTGTGGGCAGACGATGTTAGCCATCCATTATTTAACTAGCTAGTTGAAATTTCACTTTTTCAGGTACTAAGGTTTATTAAAGAATGGGAATTTTACACTCTTCAGCTCAGATAATATTCTTGTCTGGTAAAGCTACTTCAGTACTAGCAACAGCACATTGCTGATTTTATTTTGAAGAAGAAATAAAAAGCATTTAACCTTTTAAGTAAGAAGGCGGCCTAGGAATGGCCATCAGGCATTGATTGTATTCTGAAAGCTATAGTTTTTGTTATGGTGGATTTTGTGAGTTTGACAAATGTTTCAAAATTCCTCCACCGGAGAGAAAAAAAAAATCATTCAGCTTGTTAGAAAAAAAATGTTCAGTTTGTGCCATATGAATGCTGATTCTACCTACATACTACATGAACAGTAAACACAAATGAAAAGAATTATTTATGAAGTATGAATGTTTTGCAAAAATCCCATACAAATATATCTAGTCCTTTGTTTTGCATAAAGAAGAGAAATACATATTAAATGCGTCTGAGTGGAAGAAGCGCTGCTGTCTAGTATAAAACATTCCGTAGAGAGTCTATTGAATACATAAATGCAAAATTGTAACTTTATTCTGAACTCAATGGGACGCCAAACACCTAATCACTATTATAGATATTGGCTTTATAAAGAAGAGGAGAAAAAAAACAACATCATCTAGATTAGTTTTAACGAGAGGACAATCTTCTCAGAATATTTTGTAGATACATTCACTAAGGGAAAATAAACTACGCATGTTACTTAAATAGCAGCATCCACCAAGATTAAATAGCCATTGGATGCAATATCAGAACAACAATGAATATTTTTATTGTTTTATAGTTTTCTTTAGTATAGTTTTTATATTTGCATTAAACTTTAGAGATCGTTAAGAACAGCAAACAAATATTGTTTTTGAAGATGACTAAAAAATGGGTTTAATATACTTGGTGAATTCTAACACAGGGTCAAATATATTTTATGCATTATACCTGTTTTTATTTCTCAGTCTACTGAGTTTGTTATTTAAACCAGACCTATGTATTGAAATAAACAAAAGAAATAAGGCTGATAAGGTTAGATAGAAAGCTATTTCACCATTGAACCTCTGAAATGTTCTTATGGTGACACCACATATGACAAAGTGATATGACAGATACTGAGAACATTATATTATACATGTTAACTATAATGATGACATGGAAGATATTTTCCATTACTTTAACCAGTGATGACCTATGATCCATATATAGTTCCTATAGTTCCTTAAAATACAGATTTAAATGTGATTATGAATGGATGATATTTTTAGACTTGTGCATTCAGATTTGCACAAATTTCAAATTTACCAAATTGTGGTAAACTCAATTCAAACGAAGCCCTAAAAGCAAGGCCAGACCACCTATGAATCGGATGAAAACAAAGCAAGAAGCTGAGAATTTTTGTCTGAAATCTGTGAGTCTACATTCACTCACACTCTCTCACACTTGCATCCTCCTTCACTGTTTACCTTTTCTGCTGGCGACTTCCGCTTCGGCCGACCACTTCCTCTTCTTCTGCATCTTCTTGCCTCTGTATTCTATTTTCAATCCTAAATCTGCTATCTTTTTTCTCCGTCCATATCTCGGTGGACATAACCTGTAACCCGACGTGAACTTCCGCCAAACGTCGGAGATGCGGTGATGTCTTCTACGATCCTCCAATCGGGGAAAAGGACGTCACAGATAAACCCCAACTGAGGGCAATATGGTGGTGCTTGCAGTGACGTCCTCTCCCAATCCCCCAATTAAGTTCAAAATAATTGACAATTTAAGTTTAAGTGAAACCAAATGATTTGGAACGTCATTGGTCACGCTCCACTGGTCACAAAAATCTATTTAAAAGATTTAAACAAAGTTTTGTAACCTGTTATTTGCATAGCACCTGAAAGCATGGGGTGGACAGGCAGTGCTTGGTCTGCAGAGGGCTTGGGGTATTTCAGGAAAGCTACAAGAGGGGATCTTGCAAGGAGCCAAGCTCAGGGCGATGGCTTTCACATGGCTTGTGATGTTTCAAGAATGCTTTTTTGTATCGTGCAAGGCTCAGGCTATTGCACACAGAAAGGAAGGATGGGAAGGTTTTAGGTCACAGAGTGTGTTGTAATTAGACTTGTGCATTCGGAGTCATATGAACTTGTTTTTTAATGAAAATTTCCTGTTTCGTGCATTTGTACGAACCTCTAATGAATCTCTAATCTATAACGCATGAAAACTAATTGTAAAAGTGCTGAAATTTCATTGGGATTACATTTGGTGCCATTACAAGCCGCCTTGGTGCTCCTTGAGGTAAAGTGGTAAGGGACTGTGTTTAGAAGGAAATTTATCAGTAACTGAATGGCAGACCTAGCAAAACTCCTGTAAGTGTTTTTATTGATGGTTATGGCTGTGATTGAAAGGCCCAACAACCAGTAGGTGTTTTTCCTTTTTACTTTTTTACTCTGTGCAATCAGTTACAGACTGATGAGAGTTGAAAGGTGAGAAAGTCTCTCTAGTTTTTCGTCAACAGACAAAAAATATATTTGTGACGAACACTTAACTCTGCATACACACAGTGTGTTTTAGTGTGTTTAAGAGATTATTTGATTTAGATAGTTGCCCATTTACTCTACTAGCCACACCTTCAATGTGTATTATCTTTCTATGTTATTATATATTATTCTCCATCTTCATGTATCATCTACCAATGCCTGTCTGTGAGGCCCTGTGCCCTACTACTACTGCTGGTCCCCTCCCACCTTTTTTACTTTGGGGGAATGAATTGTTATTTTTTTCTTATATGGGGTGATTGGTCTTGTGACTGCATGTGTCTGTCTGCTGGTGCCTGGCCTGCTCTGTTCCTTGCCCATGGACCTCAGCACCAATTCTTACTCAGGAGAATATATTTTTATTGAGGGAGGGCAGTCTTGTGACAGGATGTGTCTGCTAGTGCTTGTGCCTTGCAAAGTGCCACAACCCCCTTTATTACTTCAAGGGATCAATTCTTTTTTAATAATATGAATGAAGGATCGGTCTTGCTTCTGGATGTAACTCTCTGCCTGTGCGTGGCCTGTCCTGCTCTGTGCTCTGTCCTGTACCTAAATGCCCTTCATTACTGTGGTGGATCATTTTTTTTTCTTGTATGAGGTGGGATTCAGTCTGTCTGTCAGTGCCTATCCTGTGCCTACCTCTGCTGCTGCAGCTCAATGTTCTTCTTTATTCTAATGGATAAATACTTTTTTTTTGAGAAAATTCAGTGTCTTTTACAGTGGGGCTGAATATGTGTTAATGTCTACCTACTCCCAGTGCCCTGTTGCTATTGCTGTCATATGACCTTCCTTATTCTGAAGGATCAATTAATCAAACTAGACAGGTTGAACTTGATTGGTGTAGGTTTTTTTTCAAGCTAAAATATTATGCTGTGCTTCTGAGTCCCTGGTGCTTAGTCCGGACAGCGTGTAGAGGGAACACATAAAGTTATGTGAGGGCGCGCGCGCGCGTAGAAGCCACCACGCGGCCGGCTGAAGAGGACAGCACAGCCGCGGCGCGGGACCGTTTACCCGGAGCGGGTAAGTGTTGCCGGCGAGGACCCCGTTCAATGTTCCCGGCCCATTCAGTTCAGACGAAAATGGGGGGGGGGTTAATCTCGAAACGAAATTTGTTGCCTGGTGCCCATGTTCACTCATAATTAACTCTCACACGTTCATTTTCGTGTACTCAGTGTGCTTCAGGTTCTCTAAAAATTTCCCTTTCATCAGACCAGGCCACTTCTTCAATGCTCAGCCTTCATCCCCAACGTGCATCAGTGAGCTTTGGTAACTTATAACCTTGTTCACTGCTTTTTCCTTTATTGGGCCACTTTTGGTAGGTACTGACCACTGCAGACTGGGAACACTTGACAAAAGCTGCAGTTTTGGAGATGCTTCTACTTTTTGAAACAGTAAAATAATGGTTAAAACTTAAATATTTGTTAATAAGAGTCAAAGTTTAGTGTCTTGAGACCTGAACACTTGTTAAAAAGAATCAGTCATGTATTTGTTCTAAGCTCATAAATTACATTTTACCATTCCAGTAGTAGAATGTGCATGTTACCAATCATTTTATAGTAATCCAGTTTAAGTGAGCGTTGGCAGAAATGCCATATGTTCTGCTTCATTTTGACCTCAATTTAATAATGGAAAACAACTTAAATAACTTTGCTGAAGTAAATGTTTTTAATAATGTAATTAATGAAGTGGAAACAAATAAGAACATAATACTTAAGTTAAATACGTTAGCTGCTATGTTTTGAACTAGTATGTGTCCTACATCTTAGTTCAATTTTAAATAAAAACTAAAATGAAGTTAAAAAAATTAAACCTACAAACTTTTTTGGAAATAATGTATACTTAGGGCGACTGGATGACACTTTTAAACAGCGGTTCTTGTGAAAAATGTATATTAAAGGTCTGCATTCAAATGTATTGCTGGACTGCATGATATGCTTTACAAGCATCCCTGATTAAATGTAATCATGAGCTATTTTCAGATAAGATGTCTCTGGAGAATCCCCTTCATGCAGCTGGGAAACCCAGATAGGGTATCCTGCCAACATACCACAGTGTGAGATCAGTCAGCATGTGTGTATGCAGCAGTCATAGTTAAAGAGCTCCCCATACATTTCTCCTAAGTGCTCCACAGGGGAACCCTACAGAGGAGTCCTACTGGTGAACGAGAAGGGAAACCCTACTGGTTGTGTTAACAGGGTTTCCCCTATGTTAATTAAGATCTCCGAGGGTCATAAAAGTTTCATAGTTACATAGTTACATAGTTACATAGTTAGATTCTCTCTTTCCAATTTTGCACTAACCAGGGAAAAAAATTCCTCCTTGACCCTCAAATGGCAGTCTCCTTGGATCAATAAGCTGTTTCACTATAATTAAAGATTATATCCCTGAATATTATGTTTTTCCAGGTATCCATCCAGTTGCTGTTTAAACGTCTGTACAGACTCCGATAAAACTACTTCTGCAGGCAGAGAATTCCACATCCTTATTGTCCTTACTGTAAAAAAACCCTTTCCTCTGTCTTAGACTAAATCTAAACGCGTGACCACGTATCCTATGCATAGTCCTGTTTATGAACGGAGGCGACGTTTTTCTAAACTAAACAGATTTAAATTTGTTTTCTTTGTTACACAATTGAAACCAATTAATGTTTATTCAGGTCATTGAATCATGTCCAACTGTTTAGACATTTGTAAAACATAGCAATTTTGTGAATGGGTTACAGAGAGTTATATTACTAAACCTCAGATAATAAACAATTCTGAATGAAAACCGCACGTGGTGCATGTATTCTTCCCATTTAATAATTTTTTTATGATACTGTTCCCAAATAACTTTGAAATCCCTCATTTATGTTAAACATAAGAAAAAATCACCTGTCAAGTGGCTTAATGATGTATAGTCTTTAATTGTATCAAATTATCCATGATTAATTCAATAAGAATGTTAATGAAATGCACTTTGTTACTGTTAATTACTGAAGGTGGTTTAGTAAAATGGCAACATTAAGGCTGCAAAAAGACCTTATGTAAAATTATGTCCTGTGAAAATGAATATTGTAGGGCAGTAAAAGGATTAGAATTTAAGTGGTTTATGTAAATTCCACAAATGGACCTCATCCATGAAGGTCAGAGAGTGAGAACTGATATTGTAAAAAGAAAGTAAAGATTGTAAATTTGAGAGCAGGGTTCTCCTCTTCTTCCTAACCAGTATGTCTTGTTAATTTTATGTTACAGTGCTGTGAAAAAATATTTGCCCCTTCCTGATTTCTTCTATTTTTGCATATATATATCTCACACTTCAGATAATTAAAATAATGTAATATTAGACAAAGATAACCCGAGTCAACACAAAATGAATGATTATTTCATATATATATATATGTAAAAGGAAAAAGCTATCCACCCTCACTTGGTCCTGTGTCAAAAAGTAATCGCCCCTAGTAAACTAATTAACCATATTTAACTGGGTACAATTTCACTAGGCACACTCAGGCATTCATGCCACCATTGTTGAATCTAAACATCAATTAAATAGAACATGTGTTGCAAAGTGAAGTAGGCTAAAAGGTCTCAAAGAGCAGCACACAATGATGCCACAATCTAAAGAAATTTGAGAACAGATGAGAAACAAACTCATTGATGTCTATCAGTATGGAATTGTTACAAAGCCATTTCTAAGGCTCTGGGACTCCTGCGAACCATCATTCACAAATTGAGAAATCATGAAAAAGTGGGGAACCTTCCCAGGAGTGGTTGGCCTGTTGGAATTCCTCCACGAAGCACATCCACCACTTATCCAGGGTCACAAAAGATTCCAGCCTAACGTGTAAAGGACTGCAGGCCTTACTTGCCTCAGTTAAGGTCACAAGGTAAAAATCACTGCTGACCAAGACTTAAACAAAGGCTCCCCTCATATTTGCCAAAAAATGTCTTTACCCCGAGACTTTAAGGATAATATTCTGTGGACTGATGAGTCAAAAGTGGAACTTTTTGGAAGTAGTTCCTGGGTCCATATTGCTGTGGCAAGTGTGAGCAGGTGGCATCTCTGGAAGCTCAGACCGGAGCTCAGAAGAAGCATATTGAAACACTGAGAGAGATTGATAATCTTGATAAGAGTCTCTTGCTAGCAGTGAGGGAGGAGACCAGACAGAAAGGTACCAGGCACTTATTTGGGTGATTGTTAGATGTGGTTGCAAAGTGGGATGGAAAAGGCAAGCTGAGTTTTTCCATTCCAACAAATTTGCCCATTAAAGTGAGCATTTTGGGAAGGCAGGGTCAGATGTAGGATTGCAGGGAAAAACTGTTCTCTATAACAGCCAGAAGACCAGCTAGAATAGAGGGGATTCAGAAGGAAGGGAAGGTTGTGCATGTTTCAGACAGAGTGGATACTGACAGAGTGGATAGGTTATTGAGAGGGGCTGGAGAGGATCCAGGTGTGTTGGTGCACATTGGCACCACTGACATAGTAAGAAGAATATGGAGAATCCTAAGAGGTAGTTTTAGACATTTAAGGAGATTGAAAAAAGGACCCTAAGGTAGTAATCTCGAGGATACTGTCTGTGCCATACTTTACACCAGAAAAACAATGGGAGATTATGTATCTTAATGCATGGCCTTGGTATAAAATGGAGGGCTTTGGGATTGTAGAGCACTTGGGGTGATTTTCCTTTGGGGTATGATCTCTATAGTTGTGATGGATTGCACCTAAATGCAGGATGTGGTCCAATGTGGTAGGGGGGGATGGCTAGAAAAGTGGAAGATATTTTAAACTAGGAATGAAGGGCATAAATGCTACACAGTGAATGTGTTTTAGTTAGTACCCAGGTGGGTGCATCTGGGGGCCTGGTTTGTACAGATAATAGAGAGAAACATATATTTGGCCCTTCTAACCTGTTGGACAACATATCTTTATCCTTTAAATACTTGAAGTGAATAAGCATGGTAAAGGAAGGGTGTTTAGGGAGCTAGAGAAGCAAAGGGTTAAAAGTAATATCAGGAAATATTAGTTTAGTGAGAGGATAGTGGATACATGGAATGACCTTTCAACAGAAGCGGTAGAGGTTAATACAGTAAAGGAATTTAAGCAAGCATGGGATAAGGCAAAGCTAAATATAAAATAAGGCATTGGGACCAAAGAAAGTATTCAGAAGCTAGGCAGACTAGATGGGCCGAATGGTTCTTATCAGCCGCCACTTTCTATGTTTCTATGTTTCTGTTACATCTGAAGTAAAGCTAACATAGCATTCTACAATAAGACTGTCATACAAACAGTCAAAAGAAGTGGTGGTAGAGTAATGGCCTGAGGCTGCTGTGCTACTCCAGGAGCTTGGCGACCAGGGCCGGCCGAAGACGTACCTTTAAGAGTCCTGCGGCGAGTCTCCCTGCTCTGCCACCGTGCCGGCTTGTAATTCTGAGCGCCAGAAATTGACGCCACTTCCGGCGCTCAGCATTACAAGCCGGCACCAAGACCGAAGAGGGAGACTCGCCGCAGAGGAGAGAGAGAGGGGGGCGCCGAGCGGGTAAACGAAAACTCACTCGGCCGCCCCTCTCTCTCTCTTCCGTTTCAAAAAAAAAAACGCTCGGGGCGGCAAAGTGCCGCCCCTCTAAAGTTGCCGCCTGGGGCAATTGCCCTAGTCTGCCCTATTGTAGGGCCGGCCCTGTTGGCGACTTACAATAATTGACAGAGTTCTGCTCTCTACTGGAAAATCCTGAAGGAGAATGTCCGGCCATCAATACAACTGAAGAGCAGTTGGACAATGCTCACAAGCAAGTCCATCTCAAAATGGCTCAAAAGAAATAAAATAAAGATCTTGGAGTAGCCTAATCAAAGTCCTATTATCACTATTAAAATTATTATGGTGTATGAATCTCCAACAGAGGTTCTGAAAACTTCTGGGACTGAAGGGGCTAAATTTTATAGTTGCTAACTTAGAGAAAAAATAAAGTAACAAAAACTAAAAAATGAATTTGTTAAAATGAAAACTTTCATTATTTAAAGTTTAAACTACTGTATTTAGTTTACAATTAATTTATTTAAAGTTACATTTTATCAGACACAATGTTCTACTTTTTGTTTATTTTTTATAGTTTATGATTAACGCCGTTTTGTTTTCCTTAAAAGTTGCCTCTACCTTATATATTTTTGTTCAAATCAATTTAAAGAATATTATTCACAGAACAGACTTGTAATTAAAATGCTTTCTGGAAAAATACAAGTGAAATAATTCTTCTTAACATATTTTAAGGTTTTTGCCTGTTACATAAGTGTGACTGTATTTGATATTCACTATTAATTAACTGGTAAAAGATTGTAAAATCTAATGTTATCAGCTACAAGAAGTATAACAATGCAAATGTGTGGGTTTTTTTTATAATTCAGTATTTAATATGTGGTAGCATGATAACAATATATTGGTATTAAATGCCAATAACCTTACCAGAAAAATAAAACAAATGTGTTTTACTAGAACTCTTTTTTTTTGGTCTGTTCCTGCCCTCTGTAATGAATATTATTATTATTATTATTATTAATACTATTAAATACACATAAAGTGCAGCCTTCAACTTCAACTTATTTAACAAACATTTATTTATGTATATTTTCATTCTATTTAGGCTGCTGATTTGAGTCTGGAAAAACATAATGTTTTTTTTTATTCTATTTTATGGTATCATACAAACCTTCCAACATACCCCAATAACAATTTGTGTATGATTAGCTGGAATTCTATTTTATAATACAATAATGTGTACAAACACAGTGTGAGAAAACTTGGCATTATATCTGATACACTTAATCCATGTGTTTTCACACTGTCCAAAAAAATACCAACCCAACTGATGCCAACCTGACCAGATTTGAATAGGTACTTGTGATGAAAAGGCTCATAAACCAATTGAAAGAGTAAGTTCAATGAGCACATCAAAGTTACCAGGCATATTTCAGAGATATTTTACTGTACTGCTTAACACACCAGAATATATGAGTAAGAGCCGAATGAAACAAGAATAGCAAACGTTATCAGTAAGCAAAGTCTTAAATGGATTGATAAATTATCAACAATGTGTCTCTTACTGCTAATTATGTCTAAGTTGTTAATGATTATTGTATGTTACATTATGTACTTTGATTCTATACCAACACCATCTCTTTAGTCATGTGGAACTATTAACCGGAACTATTGTCAGTGTAAAATAAAATGTATGAGCCTTCATTGGCAATCAGCTTTTTAGCATGCCAATAAACTACTGATGTGGAGATATGCAGATGAGTAACATCTTGAAACCTGATTATAAAAGCTAAATTTTCTTCGATATAGGACATTACCACGTCTAAGGATCAAAGTTTAGCATAGGTTAATTTGTAGTTTACTTTGGGAGTTTATTTAATTTCATAAAGTGCCAATCTTGCCAACATACACTAATTAGTGTGATCTTTTGCCTCAAAGCTAACTGGACGTCTACTATATTTTTTACATTTTTTCTCATGTCCACCAGCATATATTGCTAAACTGGTTCCATACACCTACTTGCATTTATTTTCCTTACTAGATATGCTACCATTCATTTATTTGTGAGTAGTAGCATTCTGTCTACCTTTATTGAAGACTCCTACCCCATTTAACATGCAATATTTACATATTTAATGGCAATCTCACATGTACATTCAAACAATTCAAGACCTCTGGCAGAAAAGAGTGCTTCTAAACGGTCATTCACCAGTCCCACTAAAACTAGTGAAGGGCCCCACTGCATTTAAGTAAGTAAAAATGTAATCTGACAAAAACATGCGCCTTTGTCTTATATAGAACCGTAGGCTGAAATAATAAATTACACATTCACATTTAGAAGACTATTTTATTTTAATTTCTGAATGGAGTGGAGCCTCAGCACTTCGTTCCCTTAAAGCAGGGATCCTCAAACTCGGCCCTCCAGCTGCTGCAGGACTACATCTCCCATAATGCTCCTTCAGCTAAGGGGCTGGCTGAGGAGTATGGGAGATGTAGTCCTGCAGCAGCTGGAGGGCCGAGTTTGAGGATCCCTGCCTTAAAGGCACACTGACCTGCACTAACCTACATGTGCAAAAGGGAGGGCCAGTAATCTACAGCCCTATAATTGTCCCACAAACCCTGAGGTCAGTGCTTATTTGTACCAGCTGTGGTATCTGCTTCCCCGCAAATGCCATTCCCTACCCCTCCTGTTTTTTTGTTGCTCTTGACCTACCTGTTGCTAAACCCGGCTTGCTTCCTGGACTATGCTACCTGACTCTGGACCATACTTGTGACTTGACAGCTACCAACCTTGGCTTGCTTACTGGACTGCACTTCTTGGATCTTGTCCCTATCCATGGCTTCACTATCTGTGTGTATAACCCTTTTTTTGATCACAAATGCCCAAATAGTGGCCCTATTGCTTGATTTTATGCAGATTTACTTATACATGTTTTAAGTTTTTGAAAGAATTGATGGACATGTTTTTCTTAATGTTGCTATCTAACAAATTGTTTTTATCCAAAGGGAAGATTGTTTTCCATTATTTCCTGCAGACATTGATTAATTCATAGAAGGCTATGTTTTGTCACTACTATGGCTTCACATATTTAAATTAAGTGACATTTGGAAAGACTATTTCAATCCTGGGTAATGACAATTTTGAGAGTGCTTTGTATTTTTTGTCACCTTTTAGATATTTTGCTGCCATTTCACTTGTGGAAATGCCATTTGAACAGAGTGCGTTATTGTATTGTTTAATTTTTTTCTAGTATCTAAGCCCTATTTCTGCAGAAGCAATTTGTTTCATTGGGGTTATCAGTTACAGTGTTGAATGCTTCATTCTTCACATTCTGAATTATCTGAGTTCTTCAGACTGAGTAATTTTATTTAAATCATATTTCATTCCACTGTGTATCTCTGAAAATATAGGAAAATGGCAAGACAACAAAAGAATTAAACTTAAAGTATTTTTGGGGGGAGGAATTGGTCATACGTGTTATAACTGACCATAAGGCAATTTTTAATGACAAGTAAAAACGACATGACAAATTTAGTGGAAGCCCCCAATCCTATGCCTAAATACTATTATTGGTATTAAACCAATCAATTTGGCCCCTAGTTATATGGTATGTGTGATAAGAGTGAAGGGGCACTTAGGAGAATATTTTGGGACAAGAACAGAGATGTAGTTGTGTAAAGTATTGTTAAGGGCTCTGTTGGTGAGTTTCAAAAGGGCGTGATGAGTTTCGAAAAAATAGTTACTGTCTCTGTAAAGTGCTGTGAAACTGAATTGTGTAGGATTAAGCAGAGAGTTCAAGGAAAATAGGTAAGATGATTTTAGGTTCCAGTAGTCTGAAGGCCAGGGGAAATGGTAAACAGGAGATCAGTCAGATGGGGATGCATGCTCTAGGGAAGGTTTCTTTAAAATGAGAAGCATGAGGGCTTATTGGAAGATGGATTAGACTATTTCAGTGGAAAAAGGTGAAATTAAGCAAATGGGTTACAGTAGGTATAAGGACACTGAAAAGAGACGGTTGAAGATAGAGTCAAGTCAGTAGACAAAAGATTTCAAAAACTAAAGCAATTAAGGGGGGTTGTTGGCAATGAGTTTTATCCCTGATGTTAATTTATTTTTAAAATGGCTGGTCTTGGGTAGCGAAGTTGAAAGGGAGGGGCTGAGGGTTGGTATTCAAAATTGAAAACAGATTTTGAAGGCTGGAAGAAAGGGAAGACATTATTAAATTATTCTGCATAGTGTGTACCACGTTAACCCCGTCTACAAAAAATCAGAGAAAAAACCAAACACGAAGAATGTACATGAATATTTGCCCGAACCAAACAATGGAACAGGCAAATATTTGTGGAATACGAAGATTTTTTTTCCCAATGAAGATGATCACGAAGACGAACATGAAGAGTTGGCCAGCGCCCAAGTCGAGTTTTCACTAATGACAGCCCCTTTTCCTCTAGTGTTTTCCTCTAGAATTGAGCTCCAGAGTACTCCATGGCCCCCAGGACTTAGCTGCACCCACCCGGAATACTTCACCAAAATCACTAGTGTGATAGGTAAATGGACTGCCCATACGGAAGGATAATGAGGATACAACCAGGGTACACCTAAGCAGACATAAGGAACCAGACAGGCAGCGGTCTAGCAAGGTCAAATACTTGCCAAGGTCAAAATTACAGAGAAAACACAAAAACTGGGTATAATGTGGATAAGCTCAATGACTGGGTACCATAGGATTGAAACAAGAGGTTTAAATAATCAAAATTGGCACCAAATGAGTGTTCGTGATGTCATACCAAAAAAAAACAAAACAAAATGCTGGCACCCATGATGACTCAAAAAATATGGTGGTCACACCATAAGTCCGGCGGACTCAGCATTGGAGAAGGTAAATGGGTAGAATGTAAGTGGAACTTTAATCAATTTACCAATGAATAATAGGGTTATTAGCATAGTAACAAAATACAATATTTACATTTCAAATGATAGAGGAGGAATGATAGGTCTTCATGGCTGGTATGTGTATATATCTATCAAAAAAGGCTAATATGTGGAAAGAGGAATCTGGATTATGTTTACATTTACTTTTTTGTGTCTCAATAACTGAACTTTCTTTAAACAACAAATATGACCTATAAGTCATTTTTTAATGAATTTTGTTGTGGTAAAACCTGTCTTTTAAAGGAAGCCTGCTCACTTATGATTAAATACCAACTTTCTTTTTTTTAAATAAAGTAAAATGAGAAAGGAGGAAATGTTTGTCACACGTTGAAAATGTCTTGTTAGAAAATGAAAATGAGCTTCCTGTAGAAAACAAATTCAGCCTTTCATATGCAGCATACTTTTTCATTTACACTGCCTTTAAGCATTTCATATTCTTTAGCTAAAAGACTGATAGCTCAAATGAACAGATCTAGGCTATTAAGTCTTTATGGCTCATAGTTATAATTTCCTGTAAACTCATACAGTGCTAAGATTTTTTACTTTGATTTGTATTTTAAAGTAAGGACAGGATGCAATTTTGACCACAGACCCTAAGCCAGCAAAAAAAAATCTAGTTATACCAGTAATTAAACACTCCGGTGTGATCATATGTTTTATGTGATTTTTTTTATATAATATGGTTATGATGATGCAGAAGTCTTTAAGTATTAAATAACCAAGAGAAAATGGTGGGGCGCCAAATGTATTCTTTGTGAAAATAGTTATAAACTGTTTATCAAATGTTTTATTTAAACTTAATAAAATTCACAACTGTCTATCATAAATCCACTGAGATTTCAGCTTTTAGGCAGTGCAGAGTGTGGCAAGGTTTTTTTGTAGCTTTAGAAAACCAGTCACTTCAACGGCTTCACCTTAAATCTTGCTACAGAAGTTAATAATGTTGTTACATTTCATTACCTATAGTATACTTAATATTATATAATTGGCATTATGAGTGTTAAGCTAAAGAAAAACCAGTGTTATGTTATCAATGGAAACCTAGAGTATTTGGCAAACTGACCATTTTTGGGAATAATGAATTGGGATAATTTTCAACATGTTATTTTGTGTGGTCAGTGATATGTGTGAGAAAATAGAAGATATTTTTAATCCCATTCCATATACATTTTTGGACACAACAAAGGGTTGTTATTTTATTAATATTGCTAACATGACTGATTTTGGGTCATTAAATTAATTTTTAACTTTTGTTTTTGTTAGCCATTGAATTAGGTAATAATATCTTTTAGGTATACATAAAAGTAATGTTTCAGTTGGAGATGACTTACTAAAATAAATGCAGCTACCAATCTACCTAATGCTAAAAATTCCATTAAATGATCTAACAAAAAATTGGGAAAACACAGTGACCTGCTATATTTCACATATAGGCACCAGACTAACAAGGGGTCTTAAATCCTGTCAGACACTGTATTTTTTATTTACATTTTTTAGTGCGTCATACTGTAGAACCGAGAAATTCTAAATCTTTAAAATGCTTGCCAGTAATATGTCTGTGTGCTCCTCCATTTATCTCTCTCACTTATGTGCCACATACTTCTCTTTCTATTTGTGTCCTGTGCTTTTTTTTCTCAGTTCAACTCCTTGATTATAACTATAAATTGTAGAAGGAAAATCCTCAGGAGCTTCTCACTTTTGGCCATTGACATAGAGACGGGCTAACCAATACATAGTTATACAGTGTGAAGGAATCCCTAATATTTATGCCTCAGACAGGTGCTTTTCAACAGTATTTGCTGGGTGTGTGCTGACTTTGTTGGACATGCATGTATGTTATTTACCATAGTTAGGTCTAGACAAATTGCTTTGTACTAGACTTGTACAAATTTTGCTTCCTGCCCTTTCGGTTCAGATAAAAATCAGAAGACTTTTTATGTTAGGAAACCAAATTAATTGTCACTCATCCTCATTAACTTTCTCCTGCTGTTTCACGCTTTCATTCACACACTCTTGCGCTCTTTCTGTATGTCCCCCTAGCTTCCCTACCGACTGCTTCAATGCCTCATTGCCTTGCCATACAACTCCACTTCTTCTGTTCTTCTTCTTGTTCTTCTTTCTTTGTCCCCTAGTCCGTGAACAACTGGACAGGCTTCCTGGTGAATTTATGCAAAGGGTGGAGCTTCTAGGCACACACTCTCCCCCAATTGGCAGAATGGGTGAAAGGCTGTCCCTGTGTCTCCTTCCTTTTGTGTAACTCCACAGAGAGGCCTGAATCATATAAATTTGTGGAGAAAGTGAGGTGCAGAAATGCTTCTCTTTTGAATGCATCTGTCTTCATTATTCTGGCCTCTCGACGAACTTCGACAAAAGGGCGAATCCTCTGGGCACACCTTCTCCCCGGTTCCTCCAATTGACCCTTTTTAAAAAAGTTCTGACTGTTATACTGTATGGTCTTCAAGTGAGAGGGAGTGAAAGAGCATGAGAGAGTGAATGAGGGTTAGTGGAAAAAACAACAATTCATTGGGGTCTCTCCTCGTTTCAGACAAATTTATGAAATTTTAATTTGTGCGAATACGAATGTGCAAGTCTGTTAACACCTATTATACAACTGATATCTAATACAAAACATTGGATATTAATCACAATTTTTTTCTTCACTGTTAGCAAGTGTTTATTATGAGACTTTTATTACTTGCAGGGATGTTTGAAAAGTGTGAAGAAGAAATAAAACCTTGTCAGTTTTAATATATGCATGTATTAAAGAAATTGACAGCTACCAGTATGGTAATGACTAATGAGGTTTTTGTATACTTCTGAGTCATTCACTTACATTTAAATAAGCTAGGCAAAAATGTAAGTTATTGTAACTGGGCAGTATAGTATGCCACATTTTAGCATCCCATGGTCAATTTTAGATTATACAGAAAAATAACATTACATTTTATAATTTCCGATTTCTTCCATTATTTTATAGTAATCTGACTCTTTTTGACTTCTTGTCACTGTATGATATAGTGAGGGTACCTTTATAGCTATTTCTTTAATATAGATTTTTTTGTTAATCAAATATCTTTCAGGTTTCGAAAGCTTACATTCAAAATGCCTAACCTCATGATGCCATAGGAGCAAGAAAATAGTCCCTGACCCACAAACCTCTTATTGACTAACCTCAGGTTAAAGATTTCCCCCTCTTTCCTAACCTGAATGTGGTTAAAATACGGTGGAATGTGGTTAAAATCCCTTTGAGGGCATCTTTGCCCCTTGCCTCCTTTCCCACGTGCAAGAAAACATTCTATTTCATTCAGATTCCAGTGCATATTAAATACAATTTCCTATGATAAAAGTCCTGTTATATCTATAAACATTTTACATTTGTAATTTAATTGTTTAAAAAGTTCCAATTGAATTGTTATAATTGATAGTCTTTTTCTTCCAGTGTAAATTTCAAATTCTAAGGTTATGATTAGTATAGATCCATTTATTTTATGCATATACTATCTACTTAGAAGCAGATATAATGTGTTAAGTACTAATCCTTTTCTTTCTGTTAGTCCTATCACTATGAAATTGATTTTTATGAGATTGATTTAACTAACTAGCTTTATGGTAATATTTTATTCCTTTAGAATCTACCCAAGCCCTAGGACGCAAAATATTATTTTAAAATAGCCATGCCTTACAAATAAATAGCATTTGCATTTTGTGCAGGGTGTCTAATAATCTAAAAATGTTTAATCATATTTGTAATAGTGCCTATAATATCTGAATTAAAATAAGAAACACACTTTAATGAAAAAGAAATTGGGAAAGAGATTATCAGAAGCTACCAGTTCTTTGCTTAATAGCAATATTATAAGATGGGAAATAAAGAAACTGGAGGATTTTTAATATGCAGAAATTTTATATTTGAAATTACATACTGTTAATCCTCAAATAGGCAGAAATAAAAGGAATCCATTTACTTGCAAATAGTCTTATTAAACTAATAGGCTTTTTGATACACTTTGTCATGGTTTGTTAGGTCATAGTAAACGAGACATGATTTCCATGGAAAATAATTATACACTACGTAGCTCAATTTCTTGCTCTATAACTATAAAACAGTTCACGTCAGGTGCATTTATATGTAAAGTTTACACTTTAAAGTGTTCTTTAAAAATAAAGCTTACCTCAGCAACTCTATGTGATTTTAATTAGAATAGGTCTAATGAATGGTTCAGCTTCACATATGTGTGGATAGAATTGCAAAGAAGAACCATTAGACATGGCTCCATATCAGCTTAGGTATTCTTACTGTACCTAGTCTTTGGCGTTGTGCGATGTTTATGTCCCATATACCATGCCACTAAATAAATACTTTGTTAAATTACACATAAGTATCTAACCCTATATTTTTAGACTATGACCTCTTATCCTAGCACTTCCTCATCTTTCTAACAAACTTTGATTCTGTACTCTATTTAACCCCTTTGTATATTTTAAATGGTTTTATTTTATCTATTTCTATTTTAACCTCCACTCTACAATCATTCTCAACAAATATTTTAATCTGTAAACCACGTACCATGCTAATCACTTTTTCGGACTCTCTCCTTAATATTTAATGATATTTAAAAAGAAATGTCTAAATGTCGGAACTCCAGTAATGTAGAGTACTCACATTATGGTTAACCTAATGATCTGTAAAAAGTATTAGCAATTCCATTTTTCTTTGTAACATATTAGTGTACATATAGTATTTAGTATAGTATGTCATGCTTTTCCATATTTTGATGGGCTTCCAAAATATATTAGCAATGACAGAACTGTGTCTATATATTTGTATATGTCTGGACAGATAGAAACCATAACAAACAAAGAGGTTAACATATAATATTCAAATTTGTTGCAGACAGGAACAAACTAGGTATATTTTTATAACTATTATGATTTCAAAATGTTGACTATGATAAACTGTATATCATTATTCTTCACACTGTATAAATAAACAAATATAGTATATAAAGGATCTCTGTGGAATTTCTAAGCTTACTCTGTCATTTCATTTTTGCAGACTAGCGTCTAATTTGCATACACATTTCACTATCATCATAACATTATAACTTTAGATAAAATAAAGCTGTGATGACTTTTACCATGGGGTATTTGCACTTCTCTAGCTTCTAACATTATTCATATGGACAATAAGGCAGTTGAACCACCTTGCCATTAAATAGTGACTTATAAATAAAAAATATTTTTCTCATGGCAGAAAGTATTATCATGATTCTGCCACATTTAACTAAAAAGCAAAGGCTAGCAAAGTAGTGCAATAAAAGCTCACATAAATGTAGCTAAGAAAATCTAAAAAATGATTTTGTACATTAACACTGATAATTGTTGAGGATTCCTAAATATTTTGAAAGTGCATGATCCTTTGTTGATGAGTAGGTACAGTCACTAAAGTATGAGTGTTTGCAAGTTTGCAACCTGCGAGTTGCCTGCTGTTCCAAATCGCAAACTTGACCTCTCAACTGCAGAAGTGTACAAAATTAACTTTGGGGGATTTTTGCCCCTCCCAAACCCTATTCATTGGGATGAGAAGGGTTAAAAATATGTAAAAACATCTTTGGACAGACATGGACCCATCTCTAGAGGAGCAACCTGCAGGACAAAAATAAAACCTTAACTTTTAAGAACCCATACAGGTATGGGCCACAAAGCCCTCATTTTTCAATTTTCAGACCAAGGACCTGCTCAAGAAATAAAACTGAAAACAAAACACCAATAACAGAAAAGCAATCCATCTTTGTTCAATTGCAGTCATGTGCACCAATGTTTAAAGGCTGTATTGCATCCTCATTGATTTGAATGGGCTTCATAGATAAATATTGAGTCTGTGTGACTGGAGTAGCGTCTGGTCAGTCGACTTTTTAGTGAATAGACTCAAAAGAGTGGTAGGGAAACTGCATAATAATAGGTATATTGGTTATAATTGTTATTGTTAATGCTCCCTCTTTCTTGGTCCTGTTGGTCATAGTTGCCTTGTTTTCATTGAATGGAAAGACCTAAGGCATTAATATCACTAGTCAGGTAAACATATCTGAGACGTTCCTGGGTTACTGACCCAGTAGTCTCCATCTTGTCCTCTTTGTCATATCTCTTCTTTAAAAAAAAACAAAAAAAAAAAAACAAACTCTTTTTAACTTAAATCACTTTGCATGACGTCCCTGTTTTCTAGTAACCAGAAATGACTGTTGGGTGCATCCAAATATTCTACAGTACTAAATGTCACAATAATATTTTATGAATATCAAAAAATGTGTTTATGGAACAACTTGTAGAAAATATGCTGGATGGGATGCTTGGTAATCAGTTGTGATAGCTAGGACACCTAGGGCAAATCCAAAAAGTCCCAGGTATAAACCTCCAGTAAATCTTACCTACAGCCCCATATCCTTTTACACATGGATTTGTAATTACAATGTATCCCACCTTCCTTAAAACAGGAAGATATGGAGTGTTTCGTGCATCTTCTCATTCAGTTCTCTCCTCTCTTTGAAATTACTTTTGGAAGTCTGTATATGTTCATCATGAGACTACTTAACGCATGAAGTTTCTCCTTCAATAACTTTTGTCTCCTAATGTTTCTATGACTTTACTAATGTAATAAAGAAAATAAAATTAAAAGCTGTATAACTATACACAAAAAAATCTATCAAGGCAAATAAGCTATGTTATTAAATTCATACAATACTTTATTATATTACGTTCATGACAGCAGTATAAGCTTTTGATATGTGAAGCATTCTTTAAGTTGCCATAAAATTATTATTATGGTTTATAGTAAAAATTAATTAAAATTATTCATTTCTTGTTGCTTATTATGATAATATCATTGGTAACGTAAATTAGATATGAGTTTAGAAAGCTCTAGCAGTTCATGTCTCATCCTAGTATATGCCAGTAGGAATTATAGGAACATAAGTAACACAAGTAATTAAACATGTCAGATTTCTACAATGCTAACGAGTGAGACTGATGAGCACTAAAATTTTCCATGTCAACTAATGTACCTTGAACAGTAAGCTGCCTTATGAGTCAGCTGTTCTTTTGAACTTATTATATCAGTATATTAATTAATGCCAACAAATACAAAAGACTAAAGAAAGGAATACAAGACTAAAATCATTGAGGATAGACAAGTTTTATCTAAGACTCTCAGGTGCATGAACAAAGACTCTGCAATTCTAAAGACTAGTATTTTCTTTTCAAAATGTGGAATTTTGAAACTTAACCTGCTAATATTATTATTCTTATTCTATCTTGAGGAGGTGTGGGGAGGCAATGACGTGAGTAGCTTCACCATAGAGATCCTCCTTGCTGCTCAAGGGATTAACCCTTTATATTTACCCAAGCACTAGCTGAGACCTAGTGTCGGGTACAAAGAGAACTGAGTTTATTGGGGACAGCACAGGTATTTATACACAAAACATAATTGGATTAGGAATATAATCCTATCAACCACCAGACAGTCTGGTGCCTCTATACAGTTCTATGGCCAGCATAGCCCACACGAAAAAGAGTCACAAGGTGATCTCGAGGAAGCAGCATCAATCCCAGGGTACCGAGGATGTTATGGAATGCAGTTCCAATCGGTGCGGTTCTTACCCACTCCTATTCAAACCCATAAGTATTTCTGTGCACAAGGGTCTGAACAGACCCCCCACCTGGAGCGTTTGCAGAGCCATCACTAGTAGAAAGTATATCATGTGTATGGAGATGTATTCTGCACTGAAAAGAGGTAGAGAAAATGCATATGGGGTGATTCTGTATTGGCACCATGATGATATTTTAAAGCTTTCATATGCATTACATTTCTGCTCTAGCATAGTTCTAAAATATCTATATCAAAAATAATCAAGTGATGTACAACCTACATCCCTTTACTTGTTCCATATCCATATGATCTCCATTTTCATCACACAAAAGCTGTGATGCAGTCTACAGGGGCTGGCACCTTGTCATTTCCGGGGAAGTTCTGTTCCAATTTTCTTACTGAATGCTGCAAAGTGCAAGTGTATCTGGGTGATCAATCACACACGTATGTACTACACTCACAGGCTCTCTTAGTAGTAATGCACTTAACATATTTTCTCACATTCCATAAACGGACACTACAGTCATCATGGGCTTTGTGTGCCCCACTCCCCACAAGAGCAGCCAATTAGTTGTGTGAAACTTTGGGACATGGAGGAGCTGCAAAGTTTATTGGTTTAGTGAATGCATATTAAAGTACTCATAAACTCCTAATATGCATTGTTTGTTAAGAATCCTTTCTAAGACACTGGAATTGTAACCAAGTGACTCCCCTGCGACTCTGGTTTGGATCAGTCACACTTCCATCACTTCCACCCAGGCCATCACATAGTAAAGGGTTGGCATACTGAACTTTTTGCGGTAGGGGAATATACAATGCTGTATTATCAGTCAGCCACATTTGTTATTTTACAAAGTTGCAAGTAAAATGTGTTTAATTACTTCTGGCATCCCAGTAATGTTAATTACTGAGTGGAGGTACTGTTAAATATCAATATTTCCAAATCTCCCTTCACCTCTGCGAAAGGATCAGGACTCCTGGCCTGTTCCTACTCATGCAGTGGTCAGGGCCGGTCAGTCCGTGGGCCGGTCTGCTGGCAGACCAACCTTCAAAACAGCTGCTGAGCGGCTGTGAGCAGGATTGAAAGTGGCACCCAGACCGCCTCCTCACGCCGCCAGCGCTTAATGGCTGAGGCACGGCCATTGGGTGGTGCGGTGCGTGCACACTGGCCCCTTTAACTTCATGAATGTCGGCCTCCTCCTGCTGCCCTCACCAGACATATAGGAAGGTATAAGGTATATCCGGGAGGCAGAGTGGCATTTAGGGGGGGTATAAGGCATTTCTGGGGGCAGAGTGGCAAGCTTGGGGCCAGATGTGCATAACTGCGTGGGCAGGTTGGCAAATAAAAGGAAAAATAGTTTACATGAATAAATAAAGAAATAAAAGTTCTTACAAGAATATCGTGAAGAATAATGCGATCACTGTTTTGATCCACTGAATAAAATGGAACTTTTTAATCTATTTTTTACAGTAGCGAATGTTTTGATTCCATTATGTCTAATGTATTTAATTTATTATGGCCTTTTAACAGTTGTGCTTTTTGGCATTTTAATACAAATAATGTGATAAAAAGAATATTGTATAGTTATTTGTATGGCAAATAGTGTGATTCAGGTATACAGAAGGGGTGCGTGTGGGTACAAGAGCTCAACCGTGAGATAAACTATATGGGGCTGGTCTCCAAATGTTTCCACGGCTGCTTTTCATTCCCAGTCCGGCCTTGCCGGTGGTCCCTGAGTTTCCAAGGCTATTGCCTAGCACAGATGAAAAAGGGGCTACAGAATGTTCCTTTAAATGCAGGCCTGGCCTGGGAAACAAGATATGATAGATAAAAAAATGAAAACCCCCTTTTGATATACATATGGTATGCTAAATTTGCACAAAATGTGTTTTTAGTTTTTTTTTAGTTGTGCAGCCCCAACAGAAGCATCTGACAAATGTAGCATAAGCCAAAGTTCACACTTATGTTATAAATCAAACTGAAGAAATGGCCTTCAGTTTGGCAGAGGGAAAATTATTGTAAGCTGTAGTGAGTTTTTTTCATTGAAAGTACTCAAGAATGTTACCAAACTAATTAGAAATGTGCAAGTAATGAATTACCAGTAAGGCAAGGAACCCACAAAGAATTTAAATAAGAATATTTACAGTCATCCAATCTCGTGCTTTAAAAATAACAATTTTAATTCTAAGGGAAGACTGCATTTTCACCCAAAATAAAAAAGGTCTAGCAGTTTAACCCTTTGAGTTCCACATTTCCTCCCTTGAGTAGAACAGATCAACTTTCAGGGCTTTCTTATAGTTAAATTTTGGGGACCACTTTATAAACAGCATATACTATGTCTAAAGAAACCTATTCATATACCTCTTGTTTAACAAATTAACTTTATCACAGGGTTTAACAGTAAAAATACAAGAAAAAAAGGTCCTCATATACCAAACTGAAAAGTAAAAGTAATAGAAATTACACATTTTCACGAAAACCCCCCACTTCCTTTAGTACATTTATATAACAGCTCATACCCTTACATACATGAAGATTGCACATGGTGTCCATGTAGGTAGCCGCACACAATACAACACAGCAACACAACAAGTAGCCATATAGTAACAAAAAGACCATCAAGTCCATCAAGTTCAACCTTGCAGTTGATCCAAACAAAGGAAAACAACTATATTCTCAAAATGGGAACAGTTACTTCCTAGCTACAAAATAGCAATCTAATTTCTCACTGGATCAACAAGCTGTAACTAATCATGACCAGTTATATCTGTGTATATTTTTGTTTGCTAAAACAACAATTCAGCCCATATTAAAAGGCATCTACTGAATATGATGGCAAAACCTCCATGCACAATTCGCAATTTTTTTGTTTAGTTTTTGGCTCATTTATCTGTTCCCCATGCCCTCTTCTGCCAGCTTTCTCTGTGCGCCCTGCACTTCTCCCCTTTTCCTCTCTGTACCCACTGCCCTAGCCCTCTCGGCACTTTGCCTTTCATGTCCATAGTCTTCTCTGTACCCTCTCCCCTAGTCTTCTCTGTACCCCATGTCACCTCCACCCAGACCTTTCTATGTCCTTTTATGTGCTGCTTGCCCTCTCAGTGCCCCCGGCCCTCTATGAGTCCTTGCACTCTTCTCTAACTGGTATCTGCCCTCTACTCATTTACCCTTCCGGCTGCTGTCTGGCTGCCTCTGAACATGCCTGTGGCCGATCCCTTGACTTAGCCATTGCTCTTAACTCCCAGGGGAAAACCGGCCCTGCCAAGTTGCCCAGAACCAAACCTCACGATAGCAAAGGCACCCAGTGTGGTCACATAATGCATGTTGCATGACTCTATGGTAGTAGGCTGGTGCAGGGGGGGGGTGCAGATAGTATGTTTGTAGACTATATGAATTAATGTAGTGTACACCTGATCATTACACCAACAGGGACTTTTAAAACATTGCATTCGAAATACATAGACATTAATATGTAGTCGGTCCCCTATTGCAGCTATAACAGCTTCCATTCTTCTGGGAAGGCTTTCCAATAATTTTGGAGTGGTTCTCTGGGGATTTTTGCCCATTCATCAAGTAGAACATTTGTGAGGTCAAGAACTGATATTGGATGAGGAGGCATGTGTTAGGATCCACTCTCTGCTGCCTGAAACCTGGCTGTATCATACAGGTAGTTGTTCCATCTGCTTCCTCTAGTGGCCACCCTCCTCCCTCTGGAGTGCTCTGGAGCTCATTATCCGGTACAGCTGCGCCTCATTGACTGAGTAAAGCCCTGCCTTTATAAGACCTGTCCTGCCCTTCAGTCAGGGCCTTGGCATTGACGTTGAAGGACTGCTTTGCTCTGAGCCGATTCCTGTACCTGAGCCTGTTCCTGAGCCTGTGCCCGTTCCTGCCGTGCCCGAACCTGCCTGTGCCTGAACCCGTGCCTGTGCCCGAACCCGCGCCTAAGCCTGTGCCCGTTCCTGCTTGAGCCTGTGCCCGTTCCTGCCTGAGTCTGTGCCCGTTCCCGTACCCGTGCTTGAGCCGGTACTCGTGCCTGGCCCGGTACTACTCCGTTCCCGTCCGCCCTGCCAGTGGGCCTCCGTTCCCGTCCGCCCTGCCATTGGGCCTCCGTTCCCGTCCGCCCTGCCAGTGGGCCTCGCCTGTGCCTGAACCTGTGCCTGAACCTACCTGTACATGCCTCAGCTCCCGTCTCTCTGCCTTCCCAGTCCTGCTACTCTGTCTGTACTTATCTCTCTGTCACCATGCATAAAGGGGTACAGACAGAGTTCCCCGTATCCCCTGCACATGGACTCCTACCAGAGCTGCTCGCCCGGGTCCTGACAGCCTGGCTCTCAATCTCTGCTCCAGTTCATTCAAAAGGTGTTCAATAGGGTCAGGGCTCTGTGTGGGCCAGTCAAGTTCTTCCACGCCAAAGTCATCCAACCATGTCTCTTACTTTGTGCACTGGGGCACAGTTCTGGTTCCCGCATAGTTGGAAGCATAGCATTGTCCAAAATGTCTTGATATGCTTAAGGTGACATACTAACACATTTTGGACAATGCTTGAAAAACTGTTTACTCATCTACAAAATACCCAATGTTTTTATTTTTGCTTTTTCTTTGCAACTTATAGGGCAGTACGTACAAGTAGCATATTGCTATTTTAAAATGATTTTTTCAAAATCTGGTCATCCTGCCCTCATGTTCCATTTGGGATATTTTTAAATCTGGCCAATTCAATCTACCCACTCAAACCATATTTTTATTTTGAAAACTAGACACCCCAAGGTATTTTAAATGCTATTTTTTAAACCATTTGTTCTGCATGAGTGAATTTACAGCTCCTGGTATATGTCACTGCCAAACAACACCCAAATATGTATTTAACAACATTGTCTAAGAACAGTTAGCCAATTCATTTTACTCCATCAACTTTTGAAAACTATCTCATATACTTTTGAAAACTACACACCCCAAAGTATATAAAATTCTGGCATTTTATCTCTTTCCATGCAGTAACTCTACCAACAGGCTTTGTCAAATTATGCTGAGTGTAGGTTTTCCAGGCAATTTGGACAATAGAACACGATGTCTGTTATTTGCTCCTATAGCAAACTCTGGATCTTTTTTGTGTGGAGGGGTCATTTTCTGTAGGGGGGGTTTCAAAATAAAATGAGTAGCTGTAGAAGCTGACCTGACAGATCTCATGACCCCAGTTCTGCCACAAACAGAAATCTCCACAGTTATCTAATTGTGAATGGTGTCCAGCATGGACACTTCCTTTCTGTCTCTAAACTATAATGCCAAAAGCTCCTCTAGATGTAGAGCTGAGGTCTCCCCCATTTGTAGCTCGGTTTGTACCAGATGACCTTTTCTGCGTAAACTACAGTAGGCGGTATGGATACAGAAAGCAAGAGGGAGAATTATCTGGTACAGCAGACTAATCATAATCAAGATAATCAACATTCATGAACCAAGCACATCTAAGCATGATCGGAGCCAGGCAAGCTATTTCATGAATAATACACAAACATCATGTGTAACCTGATAAAGGTGGTTGGAAAGCGTGGGATGGTCAATGAAAGAAAAGGGAGGGTTGGAAGGGTGGGAAGTGTATGAGCCAGTCAGATTCATGATACATGTAACAGATTCATCTTGGGATCCCCAATAAATTGCACCAAGGTTCTGTAAAAATACTCTGTTTTTACTCTGGTCCTCAAAATCCATTTCCAGTATGAAGGGGGAGAATTCTTCCCCGATAGAGTGGTATCAAGGCTTTGGCCTGATTTAAGGTGCTTAATTATGATTTTTTATATTGTGAGGTCAGCACCTTTGTATAATGGAGAAGCATTCCGGGCAGGGAGGAATGGAGAAGGACAATCCATGAATCTTTGCAAAGTGGCATGTATTTAGTTTCAGAAGGGAACTAAGCGGGAACATTCCCACCATATGTGAACCTAGGAGACAAGCATCACATCGCCAACAGGAGACCAGGCTATCTGGAAAGATCGAGTGGATCACTGAACTCTGGAAAAAGATTGAGTTGACTAAAGAGGGCTTGTAATACCTGTGCTCCCAAGAAGCATTTTCCTGTTTTCCTACAAAAGCAGGTCAGCCTGATGTACTACTACCAATTAAAACCTAGTAGATAAGGGAAATGCCATGTAAAGGATAGGAGTCATCTGCTCTAAGCTCATTAAATCATGTCAAATGTCTAAATAGGTTGTGCTTCAGTGGTATGAATCGAGCAAAGTCCTTTCAAGGGCGGTCGGTGTTCTGTCTGGTAAAAGTGCTGTCAGTTGAGGGCACCCCTGTCCACAACACCTGCATTGTAGAGTTTGCATGGGCATGGTCCTGTCCCTCAATCTTTAACTAGTGGGAAGGAAAGAGAGTCCACTCCATTCTAATGAGATGGGATGCGTGGTAGTATGATATGATGCAGGGTCAACCCAGTCCACCCCTAGACCTCGCCTGCACCAGTGGGTTCCACATAATTCGTGGTATTTTCCAAACCCATATAAAATGTAAAAACCTAGTATGGATTACATTTAAGAAGGCTGGAGGAATTCTAATCAGGATAGAATATTCATCTTGAATGTGTTAATCCTACCTGTACAAGATATATGTAGGGAACTCTAAGAAGTCAGATTTCTGAATAGTGCTCGGTGGGAAATGGTGTTGATACAATTGGGGTAGATCACATGCTAGCCAAATTCCTAAGTACCTTAATTTGTCTTTGCACCATTTAAAAGGGAAGGAGCTGGCATAGTTGGCATACACACTGGGGCAGGATCTCAAATTTGGTAGAACTGATTTTCTTCTAGATCATCATACTCCCGAAGCTTCCAGAGCAGAACCGGTAGAGGATTGGTAAGTATTAGACTTGGGCGCCAGTGAAGTCTTTGTGTTCTTCTTAAAAAAAAACAACTCTGTATTCTGCGAATATTCACCCGTTGCTGTGTTTGTTTCGGATGAATATTCGTGTACGTTATTCGTGTTTGTTTCCATCTTTGTTTTCTCCCGGTTTCCTAGCAGGGGTTAATAGGGGGTTAACAAATACATTGCAGCAGCAGCTTTGGCGCCATGATTTAAATGTCTGCCAGGAGGCTTGTCTGGCATCAACGAATGAAGTGCATCTGG
Organism: Spea multiplicata; assembly: GCA_009364415.1. Lineage (NCBI taxonomy): Eukaryota > Metazoa > Chordata > Amphibia > Anura > Pelobatidae > Spea > Spea multiplicata. The sequence goes on from VKOC01005863.1 coordinate 33,827, forward strand.
CTACTCCGGCAGAGGTAGCAGATGTTGCCACACCGCAAACAGACGCAGCACTACTACTGCCTGTTATTGGTGCCTTTCCTTTACTTGATAATAACTTGTGCATATAGAGAGCTGTGTTAAGCCACATGAGCTTTTTTCCTCTGTGAACAATTTAATGAGGTGACTCCTCACCACAAACTTGTGGGCTTCCCACATCATTAGCAAGGGAACCTCTGGTGTTAGGTAATTGATCAGGAGGGACCTATTGCACTGCAAGACCAAAGTGTCCATCAGGACTGATTCATGAAGTCTCCAGGACACGGCAGGTAAGCTGGGAGTTAAATACCACTGTAAGCGGTGCATGGTTCGATCAAGTAGTCAAACCATATTTCACCTGAAGATATTATGTGCGACAAATATGTAATCGATATGGGAGTATCTGGAGTGGGAGGCTAAGTAAAAGCTATAGTCTTTGTTAGTGGGTTGGAGGGCTCGCCAACAGTCAACCTGCTGCTTATTGAAGAGCAATGTCTTGATTTTTCATAGAATGTGTATAGGTGTATGGATGTTATCTGTAGCTGTATCCAGCCTAGGAACTACGGCAACATTAAAGTTCCTCCCAAAATTGTGAACCCCTCCTGAAAAAGAACATAGGCTGAAAAAAATACTAGCCATGGTTCTGCTTTGTAGGAAGATATGTTTGCAAAGGTGTACGTATGTTAGCAAAAGCAAATCTGCCCTCCTCATCTGATATATGCGTGGTTACCTTCAAGGAGGTATGTTTGAAAAATAATATCCAATCCAAGGTCCTCTTGGTTTTTGACTTGATCATTGGTGAAAAAGCCCTGCATGAAGTCCTGATTTGTCAATTTAGTTGAAATGCATTTCCTGCAGGAAGGCAACAAATATTTTTTGGGTCCAAAGATTTTGTAATAGGTGGGATCTTTTTTCAGGAACTTTAAAACCCTTCACATTGAGGTAAATTTTTTTTAGATCAGCTGGTTAAATACAGGGCCATTGGATGCAGTCGACATATTGGCTCTGAGGCTATCAAAGGTTTTAAGGGAAGCAAATACCCTGAGGTGCCTATTGGCTAATGGAGATGGTCTCCTACCCTAATCTAGGCCAATGTATACAAAGAGGCCTTAATGCACAGGGGAAGTATCGGCCGGCAAAAATATGCTGGTTACTTCAGCGTGTTAAAGAAATTGGTACAATTGAGGAGGCCACCGCTTCCCTCCTGAGCTAGTTCAACATCAAATATGTACATAAACTGTGGTGGAAACCCATTAGCAGATAAAATATTTACTTCAAACATATAACATGTAAGTAGACCACTGGTACATATACACTCTATACATGCCCTTTATTCTTCATGCATATTTGGTCTCCTGTCATGCTAAACCTAGAGCAAGGAAGAGAAAAGCAACAAAAGGGGGACAAATATGTAAATGCATTAGATGAGGGACATTTTTTCACTTATTTCCTTTTATCTTATTTCTTTCTTCTCTCTTCCTGCGCTGTACATATAGTAGCTATTGCCATGTTTTCTGGGCATGCCAAAAGCTCACTATAGAGATGGTGCAGGCAAAGCTTAATATCATCCCCTGTCGGGGGGGCTCTGATAGGACTCGGATCCTCACATTGTGCTGTGTGCCCCAGATATCTATATCTTCTAATCGCTGTTTGTAATCTGCAAGGTACAGGGCATGTTGTGAGGTTGTTGTGTTGTTTTCTGTGAGCAATGTATTCCATCCTGTTCCTGTTTGGCCATTCTTTGTTCCATGTTAGCCAAGTCCGATCACAGGGTTGAGATTTTGTCCACCCACCACAGCATGGACAAGAAGATTTGGTGAGCCATAGTGGGGATAAGTGGGTCAATTGTTAGCGGTGGAACCATCCCCAGATTGCCATCCTTTGCTGATTGTGAGCTTGCTTGGGCTGGGAGGAGAGTTCTGCCTGTATCCGAAAATATTCTTGCAAGAACAATAATATCAGCTATCCCTTGCCCCCTGGCAAGGTAAAAGACCAGCAGGTCTTTTATATCTTCCCATCGTGGATGCTAGTGGAGAATTGCACTTGCAATTGAGAGGGTGCAGGAATGACATTCAGGTGTTTCTTGTGGGGCCCTTGTTAATGATCATGTGTTAATAAGCTTATTACTGCAGCACATAAAAACTCATATGTAACTACATTTAAAGTCTTGTGACTTAGTTGTCTAAATCCACAATCTGAAATACTAGAAACAGTAGCAGACATTAGTAACTCATTTAATACAAAAGAAGCTACTGTGCGGCCGTAGATAGTAAGATGAACATTGATAGGTAACATAGAGTGAATTAAACAGCATCTTTTAAAGCTAAAGTAAAAACATTAATAAAAAGTTTGAAATGCAGTAAAGCTTGGAGGTACTTCCAACAAATCAAATTAACTGTGAACATGAGAACTGATGCAGAAGAAAAGGCTTTTTTTGCAACTTGGTTATTGAAGTTATGCAATGGGGAACTTTTTGTTGATGAAAGTCTTTCAGAAGAGGCTATTTAAAAACCCATAGATTTTCATTTGTAATGGATGTTTGTTATAGGAAATATTTGGCACCTCCTGATGCGCTGCTTTTTTCAGACAGTGTAATACTTCACCCAAAAAATGATGATTCCCTAAAGATAAATGAAGATTTACTTACTTAATAGACTAGAAGATGACACTGTTGGTTACAGTATCATGGATACCATCTTAACTGATGATGAGCAGGAAAAAGCTGATTTTTTCAGAGGAGGTTTTATTAAATGCATTGTCACCATCAGGCATGTCTCTGCATAAATTATGTTTGAAAGTTTGTGAGATAATAATGTTGCTCAGAACTTTAAATTCTAAACAAGGCTTACCAAATGAAATGCGGCTACAGGTAAAAATGGCATATACGCGGAGGCAGTACTAAAGGAAATACTATTTTTATTCTTCATATTGAGTTGGCACACTCAGATAGTGATAGTGATAGTGACAGATAGATAGTGAGAGTTCTGATCTCTGACAGTCAGGGAAGGTCTGCCCAATGGACGCAGACAACCTCCGCTGCTAGCCACACCTCCTTCCGGCTGCAGGGTAAGTTGTCTATGCGGATCGCGTAGACGTCAACCTGCTGCCCCGGCAATACAGCAGGAAATTGGAAGCACCGGTAAGTGTGTGTGTGGGGGTGTTAAATGGGGGGGGGCAGGAGGATCCAGGTCCCTGCAGCGGTGCGGGGGATATGGATCTTAGTCTCATAATCAGACCTCTATTTGGGGTCTGATTAGAAGATGACCCCGATTAGAAGACGAGGGGTATTTTTCAGAGCATTTGCTCTGAAAAAACCTCGTCTTATAATCGAGCAAATACGGTAATCTGTCCTTTATAAAACCTTGTTGATGCATATGAATGATATGCAAAACATGCAGGCAAACATATTTTGTTTAAAAAGCAGAGTGTCTAGCGTCTCTCATTGAAAACCAGGATACTTAAATACGATGGGTAATAAGGTGCCACCAGTTATTCTCAAGTTTGTCAACTCAGACCCCATTAAATGTGCAAAAACTGATGATTCTTCCAATAGGTAGAAACTTGTTCCATTGACAAGCTGTTTATTTCACTTTCTGAAAAACGTTGTGATGTCACCAAAAGGTACAACCTCATTGCCATGCCACCTTAAAAGCACTTTTTCATCAAATTAACACAGCAACGCTAATTAGCACAGCAGCGCTAATCTTATTTTTTTATAGTAGTTTTCCTTTGAGGAGCAACTGTAACTTGGTCACAGTCATGGACAGCAGCAAGTTTTGTAACCTTTAGATAGTTAATTCACTTATGTGCAATTTGCTGTGACATCAAATATTTTGTCTCACTATATCATTATGATGGACCACTTTTTGTAACTCTGTGCAAATGGTGATAAAAAAATATTAATTATTTCTGTGTCTAAATGTTTCAAAACCAATACCAATACCATTATTAACATTATTATACATTTTTTCAGAAGCAATTAGAAATGTATGGACACAAGATTATTAATCCAATGCCCAAACATCTCTTATAGCATACCCCTTGTTTCTAAAAGTACTCTGGAACACAGTGCTGCAGAAAGATATGCAAATTTACCTTCAACATATGCTTGTCTACCTGTTACTTGATAAATGATCCCTTAATCATTTAGAGGAAATTAACAAATGGTTGGTTGAAGATGGAGCCTCAATCTGCCTTCAATAAATAATTTGCATTCACCAAATCACTTGCTGGTAACATTCTACAAACTTAGGGCCACTTAGCATGTTTCAAAAAAGGCCTCAAGCAGAAAAAATGTAATTAACGTGAAAAATTGCATACATTTGTAAAAGTCAATTTACTCCTGTTATTTATATAATTTTGTATGCAAAGGTGCATAGCACTATGCTGGAGGTGATATCATTCGGTATTAAGAATGGAGATATAGATGTTCATATAATTTTCAAGGTCATCTTCTAAGTTGCAATTGAACTAGAAGAATAGAATCAATGTCAGTTGTTATTGTTTTTAATGTCGGTATGTCAATAAATAAAAATCAAATAGTGGATGGTAAAATAAATAAGGGGGGTATAAAACCATAAATGTAAACATTATATAAAGAATATATTTCTTGGAAAATAATTATATTGCACTAAGGTTTTTACAAGAATTTTTGTGTGACATTGTGACCTGTTGCTAAATGTATAAATAATTATGACATTTAGTAGATAAATCGTGTATTTTAATTTCAACATCTTAAACACATATTCCCTCATGTTTTATACACTGTAGCTGTTAGGGTTATAAAACACTGTGAAACTCTCATACCCAGCAACCAATTAGAGCTGGGATATCGTTAGGAGGGAATAGAGGAAAAGGCATTCCAAAGGTCCCAAAGGGAGAATGTCCATCCTAAACCGCGTCACTTGGGAGGCATGGAGTGTTACACGTATATAATCTTGCAAGGAACTCACACCATTATCATTCAAAAACACAACCCTAAACTTTGATTAGATGTGATAACAGACACCTCGAGTAAAATATGTAGCGTTCAACAGCTGTCTGCCTACTAAATCTTGCAAGACAGAAATGTTAAGGACTTCATGCAAGAGTTGTCTTTTTACCCTATTCCATAGTTAACCTTTAACCCCTTAATGACAAAGTCCGTACATGTACGGCTCAAAATGTATTGTTTTCAATGGGTTTTGGGACCGCCCATTGTCCTTAAGGGGTTAAATAGCCCATTACAAAGAAATCATTGTATTGACTTGCTAAACCTGGTACCTGGGGAACTGATACTGTTAATGGACAAATCTATATTTAAATGTATATGCTTTTGATGGTACACTGTGGAAGAGCTTATCATGTTCTAATTTTTTTAAAGTATATAAAGCTGCTGGAAGGTAAAGATTGAGGGGAGGGAGGTAGTATGTATGTATGTTTGAGTGCATGTGTGTAAGCATGAGTGTGTATGTGTAAGTGTATATTAGTATGAGTACATGTGTGTATAGCATGAATATTGGGACACCCCTCTTAATTATTGAATGTAGGTGTTTCAGCCACAACCATTCCTATCAGGTGTGTAGCCCCCAGATTGTATCCTGCTGTACCTCTGGGACTTTAAACTCTGGCTGGATGCTCATGTGACTATCCAGCCCTATGCTGGATTTCTGTATACAGTACCTGTATTCAATCTGCAAGTGGAGCCAGATTTTCAGGAGGGTCTGGAGAGATGTCGCAATCTTGCAAGTGGCAAAATCACTTGCAGTGGCGGTTGTGACCGCTCTCCGGAGCAGTCACGACGCGTCTTGGGGTGGGTGTTTGGTGTCGATAAATGCCTCGCTATCGAGGCATTTCAGCAACACCATTTAAGTTTAGGAGGCCTCATAAACTCTTTTAAAACGGGCGTCCGTGCCATACAGTGTATGGTGGATGTTGAGGAGGGGCCAGACCCCCCTGATGCCGATCTTGTCATTACTGAATGCCTCAACAACGCTGTTTAAGTGTTCAGGGCCATCAAAGGTCATTAACAGAACGTTTTTGCATGACGGCCCTGAACTGTCAAAGGTCGTTAAGGGGTTAATACATGCTCATATTGTTTTTACTGTTATTACTGTGTGTTCTAGTCATTTATTATGTACCTGCCTGGGAAACCCATCCATGTCCTGGATGCCCAGTCAGGTGGAGGCACTGCCAATACTATGTACCCCAACTCCAGTATAGTGGAGGCTCACGATTTCCATGTAAAGGAGAAAGATGTAACCGAGGAAGAGGGGCATGGGGGAATCAGCCCCTGGGGCAAAAGTCTGTTACAGGTGTATAAAATCAAGCATATTGGCATGCTTTCTCCATAGACATACTGAATAGCTTAGTGACGTAGCATAGGATGCCATCTTTGCCACAGGTCAGTTTGGGAAATTTCTGCCCTGCTTTTATTTTAAAGTGGAAATATCTAGTAGTAGCAACAGCTCACTCACAAAGAGGTAGACCACGCACACTCGCAGAGTAGGGCTGTTGAGTACTAAAGAGCATAGTGTGTAAAAGTGAACTGTTCTCTGTAGCATCACTCACTACAGAGTTCCAAACTGCCTCTGGAAGCAACATCAGCACAAGCACTATGCGTCCGAATCTTCATGAACTGAGTTTCCATGGCTCAGTAGCTGCGCACAAGCATTGTTGGATGGGTCTGGTTTGGAAGAACTTGACTGGCCCACACAGAGCCCTGACCTCAATCCCATCGAAGGCCTTTGGGATGAACTGGAAAAGAGATTGCCACTCAGGCTTTCTCTTCCAACATCAGTGTCTGACCTTACAAATGCTCTACTAGATGAATGGTCCAAAATTCCCACAGATAAAAAGACTTGTGGAAAGCCTTCCCAGAATACTGGAGGCTGTTATAGCAGCAAAGGGGGGACCAACTAGTAATGTAATGTCATAAAAAGTCCCTGTCGGTGTAATGGTCAGGTGTCTTAATACTTTTGTCCATATAGTGTGTGTATATAATGTCAAAAAATATTGCAGAGTATTGCAGAGTATACGGTGATACCTTTTTTATTGGACTAACATAATATTTAAAAAACAAGCTTTCAAGAGTTATCCTCCCTTCATCAGATCAGAAGCAATACTAATCAACATGATAGAGATTACAGCTTAAAACAAGTGATGGGTGAGGTGTCATAAATAATAGGTCTGGAGGTGAGAAATGCAGAGAGGTAGAGAGATAATCAAGGGACAGAACAAATAAACAAATGAACCTAGGAAACCAATAACCACCGGACAGTAAAACAATAATAATAATAACAGCAATTAGACACACACTGGACTTTAGAAGTTCATATGAAGTTCTGGTAGTGTGTAAGGAAACCAGAATCCACATTAAGTCCCTCTTTTATGGTGTTAAAATGTGTTATCATTTTCATTTCAAATGTTTTTTTTTTCCTGAGAGTCTCTGAAATTTCCTTTGAGTACTTTAATTTTTAGGTTTTGGATGGAGTGATTATTCTGTGTGAAATGATTTCCTACCGGGGTGCAATATTTTTCTTCCTCATGGTTTTTGATGGAGCTTCGGTGCAGGTTCATTCTAAGGTGCAGCTTAAGCCCTGGCATATAGGGGGTTAAAAGCTATATCATAGGACCGAGTGGCATATAGGGGGACGCTTACCCACTTACATACCCAGACACTTACCTACCCAGACATTAACATACCCACTCTGACATTTACATACCCAGACACTAATATACCTACTCAGATACACTTCTAAACCAAGACACGCACTCAAGCACCTAAGGCACTTCACTCACTGTGATGCCTCAGCAGGCACTTACTGCAGCTCCCAAGGGATTATGCAATGATGCTGTGTGACCCGCTAGGCCCAGCCTCCGCCAGAAAATTAAAGAGGTAAGTCTACCGGATCCGCCGATGACTTTGGGACAGCGCTGACGGGTCCCATGGACAGGCTGGTTGCTTCTGGAGTGCCGCCTGTCACAGAGAGATCAATGATCTCCCCAACTGGCTCTGCTTCCCCAGCAGTGGGCGGGCTATCCCAGCAGTGGGCGGGCTATCCCGGTAGCGGAGGAGGCGTCCCCCATGCTGAAGGCTAGCTAGGCCGGGAAAGGTATGCGCATAGACAACCTCCGCTGCTGCCCACGCTTTGCTGACGTGACAGGAAACAGACAACCAAACACACACCAGGACAGGCCACACCAGGACAGGCTCTGCAACACCGACACACCAAACACACACCAGGACAGGCTCTGCTACACCGACAGCCAAACACACACATCAGGACAGGCTCTGCCACACTGACAG
>VKOC01005866.1:0-18958 GCA_009364415.1 Spea multiplicata
ATATATATATATATACACCTATACATATACATATACATACACACAACAACAAGATAAGGTTGCCCTGTGTGTGACGTCAAATAAATCTCATCAAACCAAAGAATGACTTCATCAGTTACCTTACTGATGGTAACAGCACAAATGACAATCGGTTATATCACAAGTGAACTTATCTGCAGAATCACTAGCAACATTGAAGATCCAGCACTGGTATTTTTTACCTAGCACCACCACACATCTTCTGGCAACAATAAGTTTACGCTTATTTAAAGCTCTAGTAGCATTTCATTCGATCTAGAGCGCTGATGCCAGTGATGTAAATGTAAATCCTTGTAACCCATGCACAGATTCCTTGGCTTCTGGCAATTCGACTCATCATGAGTAATAACCCAAATTTTAAAGATTAATATGTAAAAAAATTACTTTACGACACACTGGCCACACAACCTACATAGGCATCATCCTGGTAGTAACAAAAATCAGTGAATGATAAAATAAATAGAAATAAAATAAAAATGTTGCACTGAAATTGTAATTGTATGCCTTGTAATCCAACATCAAAACTGCATAGTCTCCATAGCATAGTCATCATATTAATGCTCTCTTGGAAGTTAAACCTCCTTATTCAACTTCCACTCTGGCCCAAAACAAAACCCAAACTTCGGGAACTGCAGCATGAGAAACACAAGTTGGCACAACGCTCAGCCTAGGACAAAGGACTCGCACTTCAGCGAATATCTTTTTGGCTGTGCTATTTCATGTCATCCGTGTACAAACTTTTCTTTTTAACGAAAATTGCCTGAGTCTTCGGTAGGACATGGCTCGACAAATCCCAGGTCCAGCAATTGCGTCTCAGAGGCAGCTTCAGGGACAGGGGGAGAGGGTTCTTCGGTCTCCAGATGAGCCGAACATATTTTTGTTACATGTGCTATACTAAGTTTAAGGTAGCTCCAGCTCTGGTTCAGCAAGAGTTTCCAGGGATCTAATGACGGTAAACTGTCTGTGAATGATATTGAGAAATTCCACAAGCAAATCATCTTACTTGCATGTTTTTTCTTTACTCCTTCATCCTATTCCAGTTGATATGATTAGTTAAGTATCTACTCAATGTACCCAGTAAAGCGTTAAAGAACAATGTGTCTTATACGTATTGTAACGGCACGCCCTGTAGCCCGACAAGGTACTCCTGCCAAACTATGGTTAATCCCTTCACCGCCAGACAAAGCCAGTGTTGTAGACAGAAGGGGGATCCCAAGGGAGAGACTTCGATTCCGGGGTACCAATGGAGAGCTCAGGATCCCAGGAAAAAAAGCTACTTGATCCATGCGGTAGCTGGGCCGGAGTTCCATAGCCGCGTCTGGGTAAACCCCGGTCCTAAATATTTGGAATAAATCCACCTTTCAGAGCTCCTTTACAAAAACTGTGGTATTGAGGGTTTCCCTAACAAGGACATTTAGAAGATACAAAATCGCCATGAATAACACCAGCACGTTTTTATATTTTAGGGGCTATGTACACCAGGAATGGTACACGTCAAATCGGAGAAGAGCAGTGGTAGCTCCAAAGATTACTGCATTCTGTTTAACCCCTTGTGGGCTAGTCTACCTCAGGACCTTGCAAAAGCTGTAAGTACCCAATTCCTTTTCACCTGCCAATTAGCTCTCTGTGCTTGTCACTATTATGATTTATTTTTAGGTAAACCAGTGCCTAGTGAATGCATATTTTTATTTGTGTGCCAATTGCATAGGCAAAACATTCATCCAACATTATATCGTCCCACTGCTGGCAATTACTACTTGCCGAGCAGTAGACTAGAGGATACAATTGTTCCTCGTATGCTCACAGCTACTCTCTTTAAAGAGGGCATTGGATAGAAATCAATTAAGTTGTTGTCTAATCTTTTGTTATAAAATAAATATGCAATGTATGTAAAAGTTTGTTATTCCTAGAGTACAAAATATTGTTTAATAATATTTCAGTATGACTGTATTTATAAGTAAAAACTGGGCCAAATCCTCGGACAAGAAAGAGCTGGCAACCTTTTAGACTTAGGGCGAACCCAGTTACGTGTCCTATTAATACCACAATGCATTTGACAAGCACACTATTCAGTTGCAGCCAACATTCATCAAATGTGACTCTAGGGAAAATAGTAGGAGGACCTAAATAAACCAGTCATGGTGAAATGATTATCTAATACTCTTGTTGGTCAAAGGTCTAGAATCTAGACACATTATTCATTTAATAGAAAGTAACCCCAAAAACCTTCTTGTAGCGGCCTGAAATTTTCCAAATGGGGCCCTTTTGTGGCCCTTTTTGTGTGGTATACAGGCTGTGTCATTTATAACCAAACTGTCTTTCCCAGGCCTTGTTGCAGCTTCAAGACCAGACTACGTCTGTACTGTGCTCTCCATCAGATGTCCCAGAAGGAGGTTTTAACAACCAAATACCCATGGTAATGCGAGGGAATTGTACCTTCTATGAGAAGGTTCGCCTGGCACAGATCAACGGAGCACGGGGGCTTCTCATTGTCAGCCGGGAGCGGCTGGTAGGTATCAGATTGGGATGCAATGGTAATCAATTCTGTACATCTGGCTTAACATTTGCATACATTGTTTAACGGTGGAGTATCTCCAAACTTGAAAATGTTGTAGGACAGGGCATGACAACCAATGGGAACCAGGTCACCTAGGGTTTTGCAGTGCAAGGTGGTAGTACTGGCCAGGGCATGCCATCCGCCCCCCCCAGCAGCGGTACAACTGATTTCTGCGGGGTGAGAAGAGGAGTAGCGTGTATATACTGTAGTGCCAGTGTGTATATGTATAGTGCTAGTCGGGGTCTACGTTGTAGTGCCAGATCCAGTGTCTTTTGTGTATATTGTTGGAGTTAGTCTGTGTGTATGTTCTTGGATAGTGTGTATGTGGTGTTGGTATATATGAGCCTATTATTATGTGTGTGTGTTACCGTATGGCATTGGCATGAGTGTGCATGTTGGCATATGATAGTAAGTGGTGTTGGCATAAGGTATTAGTATTTGTGAGCATATGATGTTAGCATGAACTTGTCTGTTTCGGCTTCTCCCTGCTGCCAACTCTGTTGTTCAGGCGTCCGGAGAGCTCTTATGCTCCCTTTTCTGGACCAAAAGCATGGTCCATGGGAAGAGTCCTGAACAATGGCGCAGATGCAGCTGAGAAGACAGATGCAAAATTATCCCTTATCTGAAATACTTCTAGTTCCAAGGATTTCAAATATGAGATACTCAACCTGTATGCCAAAGCAGTTCAAAAAGGGCGATATATCGGACCTTCTCCTCTAAAAGGTCACATGTCCACAGTATAGTCCTTTAACTAAATCCCCCTTTTGTATGTGGCATATAAGATACAAGTTCTTCTTCAACACTTGAATACCTGGAAAAGCTTTTTGGGGAACTAGCATTACCGACTGATCACAAACCAGATTCACTTTGTATCTTATCAATATTCTGTCCTGCAGTCCACTTTTTTCTTTAACCTGCTCTTAGAAAGGTTGCCTGAACCAACAATAGGTGAAAGGTAACATTGGTGGGAGGAAGTAATCGTACAGACGCACATTAGGTGGGTTATTAACAAAATGTTTTTAATCCAATGCCTTTTGACTTGTCATAGCACTTTATCAATGAGTAGGTTTGAAACACATAAAATGAGATTTTTGTTGAGAGCTTCTAGGAACTAGTTAAAAGATTTTGCTTGATCACCTGAGTGGTGTAGTTTCGGATGGGTGAACAGATGATGCATTATTCCTAAATCTTTGGAGAATTCAAGATTTAAATATGTATTTTTTAAATTTAATTTGTATACGTCACATAGATTTTAGTGTATATAACCGTAAAGGTTTGAGTTGGAGAAACGTATCCCTTTTTGAAGTGTATAAGGTGTAGCTAGTACATTAGAAACTTTAGAATATAGTCATGTAAAGTACACTTGCCTGTCGGCTGTATTTTTGTTGTATTTATATGGTCCCCAATGAGGCCTGATAAAAGTATATTCCATTTGTCTTACACCATTGGCTAAATACTGTGCCCAGTCTCTAATCTTCTGCAAGACATGAGATCCTTGGCATTTAAAAAACAACGGACAACACTGTTATTTGATATTGGCAACCAATGTGAGAACTGGCACGGGTTGGTGGTGTTTCATTTCTACAGCATGTTCATACTTCTGAAGGAATTTGCACATGGGCTAGCAAGTTATATATTACATTAAAAAAATATTCACATTGGATTTCAAGTTTTTACTCTGTTTTATTCCCTTGTGTTGTGTAAGTAGTGCTTTTTATGATGGCATGCTTACAAGGTCATGCTGCGCCTTTAGCAGTCAATGGCCCGATCACAGGCATGACTTCTGTTATAGTAAGCGAAGATTTCCATTAGCTTAATTTATTTGCTTTTTCTTACATGTTACTTAGGGTAACTGTGTGGAATAATATTTTAGTGACTTCTTTAGGAACAATTACATAAAAACAGATTAGTGCTAAGTTACAGATGGAGGGAATGTTATGGAATGTATATTTGGCCATAGTTATTGGAGATTAAATCCGTGAAGGAGATTTTAGCTGAGCGCCGGAATTATTCTGGCGCTCAGCTGTGAAGCGTGCACCACAGCAGAGCGGGAATACGGACGCCTCCCGCTCCCAACGCAGGACTCAACAAGGTAAGTAAGGATAGAGAGAGGGGGTAGAGAGTGAGAAGGGGCAGAGGGGGGAGATTTTTTCCCTTTCTTTTTTATGGTATGGGGGGCGCCAGAGGAGTAGTCCGCACAGGGCGCCAGAACACTTACCCACACCTGCCTACCCTTGAAAGAATAACTGGGGCAAGAGTAGACTCTACATCTGGCTATCTCTGTCCTCCGGCTTGTAGTCACACAATCGGGAAAGGGGAGCTCTGGCAGATAACAGGTATGGCTGTATGTAGTTTTTTTTGAATTAACTTAATGCTAAAAAGCAATTTTGCGTAATACAAAGCTGACCAATAGTTAAATATAATTTTGTTTATTTAAGGTCCCTCCAGGAGGCAATCGAAGTCAATATGAAGAAATTGATATTCCGGTGGCCCTCCTTAGCCACAGTGATATGCTTGACATTGGAAAGGTAAGAAATCAAATTCTTTTCGGTTTTGGATTAACAATTAGAAAGATACACTCACAGCCAGTGGGGTGTTCTCCTGTGTGAAAGCTATTTAGGCCAACTCTTTTTATCCACAAATGATTTAATGATTCTTTTCATCCACAAATTCTCCATTCACGGAACTGAACTAAAACATGACTTGTGTTCAGCTGGGTTCCCTTTGTTAAGCTTTGAGTGGACTGCATATCATGGAACACAAACATATATATATGCTTATACAGCATAAGCTAGATACCCCTGTTGTAAAGGAACAGTCTGTCGTTCCCAGTCAGCCTTAAAGCAGTCGGTCGGTGGCAGGAACACGCTCAGCTTTTTGCTCGTCCGCACGTGAGGGTTCTGTGCATTAAACAACAAAGGGTAGCCAGAATGTTCCTTTTTTAAGCATTCAGATCAGGCTTTGCTGTAGATCATATAATTTAATAGGTTTTTCTTTTTTTATACTCGGGGCTCTGATGTCTAAATATACCTTCGATACATAAATTTATTTTGCTTCATTGTAGACTTTTGGACGATTTGTGAAAGTAGCAATGTATGCGCCAAAGGAACCTGTTGTAGACTATAATATGGTCATTATTTTTGTGATGGCTGTTGGGACAGTTGCCATTGGTGGATACTGGGCTGGAAGCCGAGATGTTAAAAAGTGAGTATGTGTTTCTTGTATTCGTATTGAATATTTTCAACTAAATACAGGGAATCAGAGAAATTATATCTGCCCTTGGCTGTATTGGTATGTCCATCATATCTTAAGTGTTTTTTATTCTGGTGTTTCATATTTCACATGTTAATTTTACAGTTTTAAGCACTCGTGTTTATCAATTTCTCTAGTTCACTTATTAGCAATAACAACTGATCATGTTATTAGGTAAAAAGTGATTGTATAATAAATATATAATGCTAAAATTGCCTTGAAACAAAAGTTCTTATGCATCTCCTAACACAGCTTGCATTGTACTGTTTTTCTCTTCCTAACTTTGAAATTCTGTAATCATTATGCATTCTTCTTACAATAATCAACATTCTTTTTAACAGGCGATACATGAAACACAAGCGGGATGATGGTGGAGATAAAAAACATGATGATGAAACTGTGGATGTAACTCCCATCATGATCTGCGTGTTTGTAGTCATGTGCTGTTCCATGCTGGTTCTTCTCTACTACTTCTACGATAATTTAGGTACAGAAACAATTCCTAGTAAACTGTCATATCTCAAATATAAAATTATTGCAGTGCACTCAATATGTGATATGAAACAAATCACAAAAAACCAACAGTTGTCAAATAACGAAGCAATGTGATACTTACAAGCTGTACAGTGTCCTTGGGTGATGTAGGTATATAAAACCGCCGCTGCTGTACCAATGTTCAAAACGTCCAAATTCAAACAAATGTTCCCAATATATGTTTATACAACATGAAATATGGTTTTAATATATCTATAATGGATGGCTTGGGCTAATTTAATGTACTTGAATGTAGGTAGGTGTACTTCTGTTTCCCACAGCCAATAGCATGACATGGTTAAATTATATCTTGATTAAACCCCTGTACCCACCCAGATATCCTAAAATGAAGGCGCTTTAAAAGACGCCTGAGAATGAATGTTGGATGCAAACCTAGTTAATGCGCCATTAATGCTAACCTGCCTACTGTTTCTGTTTGAACACAAAGGATTAGTAGATCGTATGTACAATAGTAGTAGTATATACATATTGATGCAGTGATTCTGGATTTCAGCCTTTTCAGCACATATGGACTTTGACATCTGGAGCTATGATCTTACTTATGTGTCTGGCCTTATACCCTGGCAGGGGTCAGAGGCCCCCCCCCCCTCGCCATTCTCTCTAGCTGGTTCCAAGTGTAGCCTATCTTTTTGGTGTCCGCCTCAAGGTCGCGTGGATCCTCTGCAGCGTGGATCATGCTGCAGAGCATTCCATTGTATGAGATATTGATCAGAGTGACAAACTTGGCTCAGATAGAGGATGGAACGAGCTTCCAGATGGTCTCTCGGTCCATGCTGGCAAACGCCTTTTCATAGTCTACAAAGTTGATGTCCTTGTTCACTTTGAGGACTGTTAGACTATTATGCAGAATGCTGATATCTGGTTTGTGTGTGATCTGTTCTGCCCGAAGCTTGCCTGCTTATCTTGGAGCTGTGGATCGACCGCGTCCTTCGTTCTCTGTAGGAGCAGCACATTGAAGACCAACAGGAGTATGATTCTTTTGCTGAAGTCTCCTTTCTTGGATCTTCTGAACCTCTTGCTAATGCAGACACGATGACTCTGGTTGTCCATCGAGCTGTATGGCGATACTCGGGTACTCTTGTGGATCCCTGTGCCTACTCCCTGAGTCACTCTCTATGTCCGGAGTAAAGCCACAGCTCTCTGGTCATCAGTCTACTCTCTCCAGCTTGCATCCATCTTGTCTCACTAATGCCTTCCATGCTAAGTCTAATCTCCATTACGGGGTTGGGTGTGAGCCCCATGCCTAACCCCCCTCCTTTACTCTGATGTGGGGTAGGTGTTTTTCCCTAAAAGAACCTCACTGTTGGAGTTGGAGCCATGACAGGGCATTCTAAAACTTAGGACACATGTTCAAATTAAAAAGAGGTTATTCTCTACCCTAAGTCATAAGTTACCAAATCTCACTTTTATACATGTGGATAGGTCTCGCATTCAATAAGTGAAATCGTGAGCACAATTTATAAGAAAGGACTGAGAATTCAATATAGTAATTATTTATTAAGAATAATAAAAATTACAGAAATCCAAAATTAAACAGAGTATAACATAGAATGCCTATTAAAGCTTATATGCATACAAAATAAAAACAAACATACCAGTCAGTCTCAATATGAAGTCTAGCTTCTGTCTCTCGGTCTGCCTCAGATTATAAACAAAGATCTGCATGTATATAAGGTTTTGTAACTAGGCCTGCGTATCGCTACCTCAAAAATAGGTAGCGATACGCAGAAAAAAATCAGGAGAGGAAAATTACCAAGGCCAAACTGTTGATCATTTTTACAGAATAGCAAAAACATTCTAATCTTAAAACATAAAAAAATCTTACGTAACAGAAACTACTAGTTCTGCATAATTAAATCCTTAACCTCTACTGAGGCCTGTAACTGTCCTTAACCTTAACTTCTACTGAGGCCTGTAACAAAATTACCCAAGTGCAATTTGAACCCGATTAAAATGGCAACTACACGGCTAGCTGAATGTTAAGTTGTTGTAAATAGAGGAAGTTGACCTTTGCTTGTGCTTGGGCTTTTTTTCCCTTCCTTCCCTGAAAAAAACAAATTTTCCCTTCATGTAAACAACTTAAATTCTACTGACTCAATGATGCTGGAATCCAGACTAAAATATTAATATGCTAACCCCTTCAAGACCAGGACTTGCCAGGTACTTCCGGGTCAAAGGTCACCGGCAGACCGGGACATACCAGGTAAGTCATCGATGATGCGCGATCCCAGCGTCGCTATGGACGCTGGGATCGCGAGGGGCGGCTGCTACTGACCGCTGGGTGTCCCCAGCGATCCGTAGCAGCCACTCCCCCTCAATTCCATGCACGTGATCGCTCTGCAGCGAATCACGAGCACGGAATTTAAATATTTCTTTAAAAAAAACAAAAAACTGCTGTCTTCAAGGGAAGACGCAGTTTGCCAACGCCGGTCCTGAAGGGGTTAAACAATTCTGTGGAATAGCCTCTGTTTTCATCTTTTGTTTTTGTATCCAAGAGCTAACTGGTATATAGATTACACTAGAAATCATGCAGTCTCTGTTTTTAGATGTAAAACTATATGATTTAAATATGAATTTGCAATGCAGTTTTTTGTTGTTTAGAGATGATTAACTGCACCTGATGTTAGAGAAGCACATTTTAAGTAAGAATATAATCTTGTATATAACATTTGATAATCACTTGCATCGCTTTAGTGTATTGATTAAATGATGTATTATATCTTTGTGCATTTTACTTGGAACATACCCTGTTATCCTCATAGTTGTACTAGATTTTTCCAATTAAAACACATGTACCTCAGTATACGTTTTTCCATTCAGTATTTTGGTAATGTACGATAAATATAATTACTGCAGAATGGGTACATATAGCTGCCATTAATTAATGTTTGCATACCACCTCCCCTCCTTTAAAATATATTCCCTTTATGTACATTATTGGATATCTTTAAGTATTTTGAGTATTTTATCCCTTTTTTTTAACCCCTTAATGACAGCCCGTACGGGCTCAAATGCATTGTTTTCATTAGGTTTAGGGACAGCCCATTGTCCTTAACCCCTTAAAATCACAAACAAACAACAAAACCCATTGAAAACAATGCATTTTGAGCCCGTACATGTACGGGCTTTGTCGTTAAGGGGTTAAATCTGTAAACCCAAAGTTAATGGTGATCCTAGTACACTTCTTAGTCACTTCATAGCTCCACTATCCCAATCGGTATCTATGCAGAATTACAGTAACACTACACACACTATTTTTTTTATATTGTTAACTTTAAATAACACATCAAGATAAAGTTGTATTGGTAATACAACAGTTTGTTTGTACCAAAGATACTTTGTTTACAATAATCCTTTTGACACTGTTACAGTATATGTCATCATTGGGATATTCTGCTTGGCTGCATCCATTGGTCTGTACAGCTGTCTGGCTCCCTTTGTTCGCAGATTTCCTTATGGAAAATGCAGGTAAAAGCATGGAATTTTACTTCTCAGCAGTCATGAGATAATTCATGCTGCCTCCTTCAAGCCTGGATTATAATCACATCAAGTTCATGCAACGTATTTCCTTCTCCCAGGGTTCCAGAAAATAACCTTCCGTATTTTCACAAGCGACCAACCGTTTGGAAGCTACTGTTGGCGTCTTTCTGCGTTACAGTCAGTGTGATATGGGGTGTGTACAGGAATGAAGACCAGTAAGTGTTATGGTGTACCTATTAAGAAAACTGCTGTTATCTTAAAGGAACTAATTTTCTATAGTATTTTGGTAATTTCGAACCCTAAAAAGCTAAAATACATTTTTAACAGGGGGGGGGGGGGTAAAATAAATTTAAGTATTCCTTTGTTACATGTTTAATAGATACTTTGCCTTTCTGCAGAAATTAAATTTTAATACAAATTTCATTGTATTCAGATGGGCCTGGGTTCTCCAAGATATACTCGGTATAGCATTCTGTCTCTACATGTTGAAAACCATACGCCTGCCCACATTTAAGGTATGTAAAGAGGTGCTAGTCTCAAAAATGTAGTTATTTATTTCACTTATTCTTTCACATAAACATTACAGAAAAAAAAACCAAAAAAAACCCCCTAGGTTAAGGTAATACAATTAAAAACCAGAATTTGATGGCAAATAAGAACCATTTGTACCATCTAGCCTTCCCAAAAATGTTTTTGTCCTTAGTATTGGCTTTTTATATTCAGGGGTAGTCTTATGCTTTTCCAGTGCATGTTTTACCCGCTAAGGACCGGTAATGTAGGGAATACGTAACAAAAAAAAAAATGTCCATGAGGACCAAGGACGTATCTACACTACATCATAGTGTTTTGATACTGGCAGGGTTAAATCCCTGCAGGTGAACAGAGGTCAGGCTGCCAAGTCTGACAGCCTAGTCTCCCCTGGCAGCTGGGGCCCAATGTTATCAAAAGTAATGTTGCTTTACATTAAATCAGGATTTAAATGTAAATTTAATCAGTGAACAGAAGTCACTGACTAATCGCACAATGTGCCATCCAGTCGGTGTGCATGCGGGTATGCTGCAGCCCTATGACAGTTTTCACAGGGCTGTACACGGCGATGAGAGTGTTCCCCATAGGATTCCTCTGACTGTTGTAGAAGGCAACACAGCAAGGGAACCTTCTACTGGAACCCTGCTGGGGAACCTTAACCAATGATGTCACAAGTGACATCACAGGGATAGAGATCATAGAGATCCCTTGGGTCATAAAAGACCCCAAAGTGAATCTCTATACATTGAGCAGTGCTCTTAAAAAAAAAATATATATATATATATATTAATAATAATTTTAAAATGTACGTTAAAAATAAATAAAAATGTACATTTTTTTTAAAAAAAAAATCCCATCATATATTTAATCTTTCCCTCTTGTGTTTTGTTGAATGACTTTTTTTGCATTTTAATGTTTCCATCACACCTCCCCTCTAATCTAAGTTATGCATGTTAATAGCCTTCTAATACTCATCACTAGCTATACAACACCCTTCTCTGCTTGTTTCATTGTCTCCATAAGTCCTCAAAAATGGCCCTCTTCTCCGTTTTCAACATCAGTGCCTTATTTATGGTGGCTGATGCCCAACCTACCCCTTCAGACCCTCTGAATCGCAGAAGACCACTAGGGGTCTTGTTCTTTTAGAACATTGCCCTGTCCTGGTGCCCCACCTTATTTCCCTTGGAATTTTTACTACCGAGGTCTGCACAAACCGTTTGTAGTGGAACTGGGCAAATGTCATGGAAGATTTTTGATCTTCCCAACCAAACTTTTCAGAGCTATGGTCCACTAGGGTGGCGAGTTGCCACCCCTAGGATCTGCCACCTTGCACCAATCACAGTAAGCCCATAATATTATTAGCTTCATTTGATTGTTTTTAATATTTTTTTATTTTTTTTTTAATACAGGGTTGCACTTTACTCTTAGTAGTTCTTTTTGTATACGATGTGTTCTTTGTCTTCATCACTCCATTCCTCACAAAGGTATGCCTCCAGTTTCCTTCCATATACAGTAATATTGCTCTTACAACAGACTTTATAGGGGATTAGTGATCAACATACTGGGTGTGTGTGCGCGGGATACAGACATATAATTAAAATATGTAAAATATATATTTTTGGTATATCTTAAGAGTTCTGAGTATTGAGAAATGTGCAGTAGATGTTGTGGGTACTTTATCATGCTTGAATTACTTGTCCCTGATCTCTGAGTTGCATTCATCCTTCAGACTGGGGAAAGCATCATGGTTGAAGTCGCTGCTGGACCTACAGACTCTTCCACTCAGGAAAAGGTAAAATTAGCTTTGTGTTCATATGTCTCCGGACGTCTATATGCACACATGCATTTACTCTTGCAACTCTTGGTAAATAGGTAGATATCTGTATCTTGATAAAAACTCTGCATGGGGGCTGAAACGTGATGCAATCGTGTATACATAGCACAGGGCTAAAATTACATGAATACCATATCTTCATATGTACTAATACTACTTACTGTTTTGGGTAGGTAAATCTGCAGGTAGCCACAGATGCATTGTCTTTATGGACACCAAGAAAGTGACCACAGATGTGTTTAAAAATGATATGCAAACGAGGACCAATGTAACAGTAGATTAGGAATCTGCTCATCTTTGCCTAGAATTCAAAATCTAATTTTGAAACTCAGTCTTTTCCCCAAAGAGGTGTTTGTAATTGTGTTTTTTTACAAGGCTCCCCCATTGAGGAAATTAAGAAGCTAGTCTATTTGTCTGTAGCCTTTTTTTTTTTCTTCCCTACAGCTTCCAATGGTCCTGAAAGTACCCAGATTAAACTCTTCACCACTGGCTCTATGTGACAGACCTTTCTCACTCTTGGGTTTTGGGGATATCCTGGTACCAGGTAAGGATATATCGCGTTTGTTTGCCATCCTGGGCAAGCCCAGGCCGATAGCCCATTAATATGGTACTGTAAAAGGAGGCCATGCATTTCACTAATACACAAATGAATCTACAGAGGAAAACAATGATATGAGTACAGAAAAGGTCCCTTGTTGAAGACAATCATTTGTAAAGATTGTGCACACTGAGAACTCATCTGCTCTTTCGTTTCTATTGGTAATGCACCTTATGAGATATTACTAAATAAAAGTAGAAGTGAGTGCAGCAAACCATTTAAAATGCATCATTCTCTTGTTTTGGAAATGGGATATACTTGGGGGGAAAAGGGGGTTTCCAGGTGCCAGCACACATTTGTCTAGAGTTACACTATATACATTCACATAGAATAAATAACCAGAAAATGCTTCTTAGTTAAAGAATGTAGGGTTAAAACAGGCATGTCCAAACTTTTTTTCAAAGAGCTGCCAGATTTGATGACCAATTTGCCTGACATTCTTTGAACCATTAAAATTAAATGCAAATTAACTATTTTATGCAAAGTTTATTGAAAACGGCATACTTTTCATTTTGTGAACAAATCTAAACAGGTGTTAAATCACTCTGCCTTTAATATAAAAAAAAAACCCAGATCTATATTTGGGCAACTTATCTGGGGGGGCCTTATCAGTCCAGAACGCGGGCCGCAATTGGCCCTCGGGCCGGACTTTGGACATGCCTGGTTTAAATACTGTAATGAAGCCATTAAAAGTCTACATACAGGGTTACATTGGGAATGAACAAAGGTATAGTAACAAGTACTTAACAGATATGTAACTGAAATGCAACAAGAATGTAACAAAGTAAAAGGGGAGACAAAATTCTTAGACATCACATATCTGTGTATGTCTTCTAAATACCTGGGATGCAGTCTTTGAAAGTCTGTTGCCCAATATTAGGCTGTAAATTCTGTTCTATATTTAAGTAGCCATCGCCTGTCTTCCCAGTGAGCATGGTATATGTGGCATAGGTCAAAAGTGCCTTGGCAAGGTCAATTCATTTTAACTCCTCTTACACCTATAATGAATGGAAGATTTTATTATGCTTCCTAGGGTGCCTGACATTCTCTACACGTCTTGATCCATAGTCTCGCTATTTCTTTCTAGGACAATTTGTTCATCTTTATGACTTGCATTACATTACATGCTTTGTGTTCCTCACTAAAAGCAAAGCAAGATGGTTGCTTTTAAAATCATGTGATCATGGCAGATTTCTTGATGTATGAATGCATAACGTCTTTTGTGTGCTTTGTGCGGTTTCAGGTCTGCTGGTTGCTTATTGTCATAGATTTGACATTCAAATGCAGTCATCAAGGATCTATTTTGTGGCCTGCACTATTGGTACGTGCCCCTAAGAAATATCTCTTGGTATCTGCACAGTGATACATATGTACATTTGTTTGTGAACTACAAACATACACTCAAGTAGACCTCAATAGGTACTTGCTCATTAAGCCCCTGAGGACCAGGGCTTTTTTTACACTACAAGACTAGACATTGTGTTTTTTCTACGTCTTTCTTCAAGCGTTGTTTCCCTCTCTTCTCATTTACATTTAGTAACCCACACAAATTATATCTTTTCTTTGAAAAGATTATTGATATATACAAGATATTAGGCATTCTATTTAAATTTTTCAAAAAATTGTTTCTATTTTAAAAAAGATAAAAAATAAAAATATGTATATGTAACACCCTACCTAACTCGATCTATATTATTACCTAATTCCCCATTCTCTCCAGCTCACAATCACAGTGAGGAGGCAGGCAGAGAATTGTACATCGTTGGTTCTCTAGGGCCATTTTTTTTCATGACGTACCTAAAACATCATTGTACAGCCCGCAAATACTCGCATACAGCAGGCATCTCTGAACCACCAAATTCCGTAGCTGATGGGCTACAGCAGCAAAAGATGTAGTACTGGATAGAAGTACCTAATAAAGTGGGCCAATGAATGTGCTTTAGAATAGGAAGAATGTTTAATTATCTTGAGGGCATCTACTTCAAAGTACCAAAATTTGCTGCAGAGACTAAGCGTGGATGCTTAATCATTACATGACAGCAAATGCACACCTGTCCACTAAGTAGGTTTTGTGGATACAACGGCTAGACAGACATACACAATTCAAAGGTTGCATCATGTCGGTGTAAATACTGATCATAGGTCTGTAGGTATCTATAGGCTATTTTATGATCCTATTCACAAATGGAAATGATTTGATTAGTCAGATGGCATGCGTTATGACAATAACAAGAATTATTCATATTTATTTCTTTTCTTTTTAACTTTATTTTTAGTCTCTATCAGTTTAACTGTATACTCAGTTCATTCACTAACGTTTTTTTTTTTCTCCCCAGCTTATGGAATAGGTCTCCTTGTGACCTTTGTAGCACTAGCCTTGATGCAGAAGGGCCAGCCTGCTTTACTCTACCTAGTCCCCTGCACCCTCCTCACGAGTTTGGCAGTGGCTGTCTGGCGCAAGGAACTGCCTCTGTTCTGGACAGGCAGCGGCTTTGTGGTGAATACAAGTTTGATATGACTGTCTCCGAGCGATACTAATATTTTAAATCCTAACTCAGATCAAGTTGAGTAAATCCTTGCAGAATTAATGAAGGGTATAGTAATTCATATGTGTGAACCATAATTCATATTTTCCATTTATTATGTCATGATTCCATATATCAGAGAAAAATTTCATTATGGTATAAAAATCATATTAAATTGTAAAATAGTATTTTCCTCTTTTCCTACTTCCATTACTTTAAATGAGAAATCTAGTAGAGTAAATCCAGTGACCCCATTGTGTGTGTGTGTGTCATATGTGTGTGTGTGTGTGTGTGTGTCTGTGGTGTGTGGTGTGTGTGTGTATATATATTAATATATAATATATATATTTATAATATGTGTGTGTATAAAAAAAAAAAAACTTTTCTGGAAAGGTCTTATACACTAGAACAGTAGATATTTTCTACTTAAAAACATTACAATGGCCGCTTCCTCTGTTATTAACCAAATGTATTTAACGTGCATTAATAGCCATGCATGTTGGAAGTCCTTATAGAATTTTGTGAACTCTTACTACGATGACGGACTTCCTACTTCATTTTTTTTCTACTATATCCTGGAACTTTTTCAGTTTGGTGTTTAGTGAGATGAATAGTCATCAGCCTTGGGTAGAAGCCCCATTGAGATAAACCTTTATAAACATGAATGCAGATTCAGCATTATATTTTTGATAGTTTCACATTTTTTAAGTCTTGTTATATAGTGATATAGTGTGTTTTGGCATGAATTACCTTTTTATATGTTACCCTGGAAAAATTACTACTTTAAAAACACATGATGTATCCAATTTTATTCGTCCTATGCACGCACTTTTTATATGTGCAGATATACTATTAAAACTCGCTTTCCTTCATTTCTCAGCAGAAAGACCTACCTCAGCCTCCCTTGGTATTGACTTCTAGCGAGCCCGACTCTGGACATGCTCAACATACTGAGGAGTATGAGCAGAAAACGGACACCAGCCATCCCACCAAACCCAACCCAAACACGGACAATACCGCAGCCGATGCCACAGGGCAGCAACTGAACCAAGACACAAAAAGGACTGTTTCAAATGCAACTGAGCAACAAATGGACAAATCAGCCGGCAGCACTGCGGTAGACTCCACAGAACCGTACTCGAGCAGTGACAGATCTGCGTCAGATCCTGCAGTGCCACAAACCGATCCAGACCGGGCCACTTCTGACCCACAGACCTGCCGTAGTACAGCCGGGACAACCCTAGATCCTGAGGCAAATAATGAACTGCTATCTACTTCTTTGAAGCAGAATGAACCGCAATAAGGAAACTCTCTGCGTAATAACAAATTTAACTCTACCCCAAAACTTTTTGAATTAAAAGTTTTGGGGGAATATGCCCTGTTTGAAAGCGCATAGAAACGATACAACATGTTAGCTAGTTATCATATTAAAAACAAACACATGGTGCTTTAAATTGGAAAACGCAGATTGGAAAAAACATTCTGTGTATGGACTTTGAATATAAAGTAGTTAAATACTTTTTATTTACCTTTTTCTTTTTTGGATACTGTATGTACATACACTACAGTTGCTGTAGCATTATCATTAATCTATTTCAATTTACTGTTGCCTCAGTAGCCATCTGCTATGGAGGTTTCACATGAGATTATAAATAAAGGTATGCTTTTTTTAATCATAATTAGGCTTTATAGTGCTCTAGAATAAACAAGGGAACATAATTTCTAGGAGGCTATCAAGTGCCTCTTCAGATGCTGAATAGAATGGAGTATAGCTTGCGTTTTGCATAAATAACTAATTTGAGGAAGGGCAATTCTAGAACATCTGTATGTAGAAGCTCCTTAAGTTCACAGCTAAAAGTTTAAGTGTTTACGTTAATCTTACCTGTGCACTGTTTAAAGCTACCTGCAGAGGCAAATGAAGTCGTCCATAAACTATTATATCATGGTTTGGTACTTTTATAGTTCACGGAAGACCGAAGGGTGACCAAAGTTATGTCGCCTCTTAACTTGAGCTATTTCCAAAAGATTAAACAATGTTAATAATCCAATAAAGGTATATTCATTAAACATTTAACTTGGTCTTTTCTATGGGAATTCATATAAAAGCATTGGAACAGCCTCCCAGGAGAAGTGATAGATGTTTGTACAGTAAGAGACCTAAAACATGCATGGGATATGCATAAAACAAATCTGTATTTAAGGCTCGACCAAGGACTGATTAAGAAAAAAACAGGAATATATGGACAAAACGGTTCTTAACTGCCATAAAATTCTGGGTTTCCTAACAGGCGGTGATTAGTATTTATAGTATCCTGTATAATGTGAATAATACAGGGTTTTGCAATATACTAGTGTCAGGCTTTATAAAAGCTCTCTTAACCTGCTAAAAAAATGACTGCTTTTAAATGCCCTTTTTATCTGGAGCCAGATAATGAATCGAACTCCACGCAAAACTCATAATATTCTGAAAACACTCAACCTCCCTATGGGATTTAATTGGATTAAAGCAGAAGAAATAAAATGCCAAGACCATAGACACATTTGTTTAAACTGCTGCCAAGAAATTGAAAGGGACAGTAGGCTTTGCTATTCGGGCCTTCTCAGGAACTGGTTGATCTGGTTTTTTATTTGAAGGTTGCAGGAAAGGTTTGGACCCCAATTTGAAGATACTATCTGTGTAAATGATCTCAAATTGGTAGTTTGGCAGCAAGGAGTTGGCTAAATCTGTGCCAGACACGTTACTATAAACTTTCTATTTAAAATGTTTTCAATAACTCGTTTTATTCTATTCAAAATCATGGCCTGGCTGTAAAATTCAATGCTACGGATTGAAAAATATATGCATAAATTTTTTTTTTTAATCTTTTATATGATTTTATGTTGCTTCCCTATGTACTATCCTGCATTACAGCAGATGCCGATGACGAGGTATATCTGCGTAAAAAGCTACATTATCTATTCCTAATCTATTGGTCAGTGGTGAAATCTAAACCATGGCTCTTTGTTAATGAAATGTAAATTCCATGGCCTCTTGTCATCAATAGCTGGAGAGCTAAAGCTTTTCTATCATTAAATGCTCAATTGTTATTAGGCACACATGATAAATCATAATACTTTGCTTTGTCGCAGGTAACACAGCCAAACAATATTGATATATTTTGTATGTATAAATTGTAGGGCTGCAACAACGAATCGATAAAATCGATAATCGATAATGAAATTCGTTGCCAACGAATTTCATTATCGATTAGTTGGATCGATTATTATCGATTATAAAATGAGGGTTTTTTCAGAGCAAACGCTCTGAAAAATCCCCCTCATTATATAATCCGTTTCACTGACTCACCGTCTCACAGCAGCAGCTCCTACTTACTCCCCCTCCCTGTAATCACCGTGACAACTGGCCCCGCCCCTTCCTTCTCCAGGCCAGAACCACATGGCTGTGACACTCATCTAACTGTAAGTATAACATTAATATTTGGGCTACTGAAAGTTAGGGGAGGTGGGGGTTAATTTAGGGGCAGTTATGGTTAATGGGGTGTTAAGGGTTAATTTAGGGGCAGTTATGGTTAATAGGGTGTTTGGGGTTA
>VKOC01005867.1:0-10997 GCA_009364415.1 Spea multiplicata
GAATAAAAACACGAATGGTATGTTAAGAAAATGCACCGTAGCTGATCTGTCGTTACTTTTTCCTCCGAGTCATTTAAAAACAACACAAAACTCTTAAGAAGGCTTTTCAGCTACTACGGCAACAACCAATCAGTGGCTGCTTTGGTCTCACAGGTAGGTGGAACAGCAGCTTTAAGCATCAGAATTCTCACTGACAGCACGCCGGTAACGGATCCTTTATACACCCTTCTGATACTCTCATAGTAACAGGAATTTAGAGTCGGTCTAAGTGATTTGCTATTGGCTGTTCTCCCGGTGTGTGCGCGGCTGTTGCTAGGATACCATCACACGCCGGATCCTTATTGGCAGAAGTATCTAATTGTAGCGTTTAAATCCAAACAAGTCTTTCCGGAAGCGCCGATGTTCCTTCGAGTGCAAAATAGCGACGGCGGCGAGAACACCGACAGCTTTATGTCATCACCCGCCTTCCTTCCAGCGGGAGTTACGGGGACCCCCCGGTGCCACCGGCAGCCCCCTGAAAGTCGACGCAAATTCAAGTACTTTGCAAGCTCTTTAATACCTGCAAAAAATAAATGAAAAAAATTAATTAAAAAAATAACTTGGGGAGAAGCTGCAGCTCCAGCGCTGCTGAAGAACACTCCAGCTGTGGTCTGAAGATTCGCTTCACTGAGTGGCAGGGAAACGCTCCTATGAATTCAATGGGAGCTTTTTCCGGACATGTACACCGAGGGGTCTCGTTAGACCTCCTTGTCCCGTGGAATGCTCGCCGACGGCCAATCACAGGGGGTGGGGTGAAGGGGCAAATGCATACGGGGGGTTTCTGCAGAATTCCACCATTTGCAAGGTGGACGCTGTGAACATTTTAAGGGACCACTCAGCTGTCATATGCATTAAACTTTAGCTATTCTGAGTGGTCACCTGTATTCAAGCAGGGATCGCAGCTGTGATATGGGAATATCACTAAATCCGCATATGAAGGGGGTCATCGCCAGGCTGTGTGACCCTGAGAATCTGCGATTGACCTTGAGATTGGGGTAAAACCCAGGGGCAATTCCTGCCAATGACGTAGTTAATCCGTGTGAGATAGGTGTGATGGGATTTTGAGTCCTGGTGCTACTCTCGATGCCCTCCTGCTTCACACGCAGGACCCCACGCAGGACCCCACGCAGGACGGGCTTCTCTCCTGGCACCGAAGTCCTTAGAACAGCAAATCCCGGAGTCTTGGCTCCTAACCAATTCTAACTCAAACATAACGCATCGTGCCTGTCCACCGAGAGTTATAGCGTAACACGGGGCAGACGGGTGCTTCACTTCTGCTCCATATTCAGTAGCCCGTTCGTCCTTTAGTGGAGAGACCAAGTATTTAATTATACAGAGTACATGGCTTGTCCGTGCGTCACATGACTACAAGCTAGAATAAATCTGTTCTGCAGAAAATATGGCTGGCTGTAGTAATAGGAGTTATCATCCAGGTCCTACGTCCAATTCTAAGATGCCAGATGGGCCCCAAACCCCTATTACACCAATCCATCCCTCCATCCCAGCCACGAACCCTGATCTACTGGGCATGGGCTGTAACTTTGTATCCAGATTTATCCGGGTTCTAATCCCATAATAAGTCAACAGAGCAACATTGAGGTTTATTCACTAAAGAGAGAGCTGTATTTCACCGCCTTGACTTCATTCTTCATTATGAAGGGCGATCGCTGGCAGCGTAAAGGTTAAGTTGGCCCCGTATAATGCATAATCCACTGATTCAACTATACATTATACGGGGCCAACCAAGCGTTTCCTGCAGCAGAAGCTCTCCTGGGGTTGGACCTTCATAATGTATCGAAACTCTCCTTTTAGTGAATAGACTCCACTAGACTCAGATCGGAGTATTTCCTAGCCCACCGAAGCCCCTCTGCTGCAGTGAAAGGGGTCCCCAGAATCCAGGAGGTCCCCCAAGTTTTCTTAGAACACACGTGGGGCCCCTCCTGTCACTAAGACTCATGGATTCGGACTTGGTTACAATGGCTGAATCCCTGGTCGGGGGGGGGGGTTAGCCGTGCCCACCTAGGTACCCTGGCGTCATGTATGAAAACCTTCGTATTTACAGCGGCTGTAAAGCGGGGGAGGGGCCGGCAGATATTTCCGTGATTCTTGAGTGTATTTTTGGTGCACAGAATGTCTTTGGGTCAGTAGAGCTGTTATTTATAAACACAGAATGTCTCGCGTAGGAGGGAGGTATTTGTGGAAAGTCTGGTGTGGATTCATTCCGTGATCTACGCATACATGTAAGATTTCAACATGACCTCACCGGCTATTCCTGGAAGAGGAATCGGTTTTCCCCCACACTGTCACAACAGCCCTTCTTCCCATTTCCTCTTACATCATGCTAAGAATGATCCCACTCAAGTTTCATTCTTGCACCTTTAATATTATCTCCGGGCACATTCATTCTTATTGGTAATCATATGTTGCAAGAAGAGGTCTGAAAGGCGCGGTTGCCATCACAGCAGAACTCTACTGGATCTACGGTACTATCTTCAAAGTTTCTCTACTAAAACAGGTTTTGAATTGAGCCGTCCGAAGCAGATGTTCCATGGCCCATTCCAACCTAAACATATACTGGACCTCAAGATATTCTCCGGATTGTCTTATGAAATAAAACATTTTTGCTTTAATATTACAAAATAAATAATTAATTCAAAAAGTGCTAAAAAGGGGGGCCTATTAAACATATACAGGAATTACAAAAATAATACAAAATAAGTAATATTTATTAAAAACTCACGTTATGTGTATACCATGGGAATAGATCCTGTCCCAAGAGCTGCCTGATTCTTCCTCAACATGTGTGTGTGCTTAATACTGTATGTTGTGAGTGTGTGTGTTAGCATGCATGTGTGTCAGCATATGACGTTAGGATATGTGTTTATCTTGTATGCTGTTAGCATGTATGCGTGTGTTGGTGTATGGCGTTACCGTGAGTGTGTGTCAGGGTACAGCGCTAGAGTGTCGGGTGAGACAAAGGCTAGTGGAGAGGAGGAGTGTGTGTATGGATGGGAACATGTTTGGTAGTTGATTGAGTGAGTGTTAGATGACCTTGGGTTGGTGGGTGGCAAAGAACTATTGCACCCAGATGCCACTCACCCTAGTCTCACCCCTGATTACAACGGGTCTGTCCTTTTCATTGGCACACTGAGCTCCCAGTACTAAGCCACTCATCATATGAAACCCTTCGGCTGGCTGAGCATTGTAGGTGTTCCAAAAAAACAAACAAAAAAAAAACGCTGGTTGGTTATTTCTTCTTTTCTCTTTATTATAAATCTAACATTCTAAGAAATTATAGAGACGGCTATTTTTTTCTTTTTTTTTTAAGAATCTTTGCTTTATTCTAATAATTTTTTCCTTTTTCCACAGCTTTTCTCCTTCCACTTATTGTGTTTTTCTTGCATTCCTTCGCGTTTTTTTTTTTTTTTTTACTGACCGTTAATGACCATTATAACAGAGCTCACAATGTTCCGCGGCAGACAGTCCGTCCTTTGTTCGTTTAGCTGGAACAGATATATTTCTTAACAAACAAAGCTTTGCATGTCCCTTGCAAACCCCTGCGTCTATCGCTGGATTTCTCTATTATACGCACAGCGCTGATTAAAGGGACTCTGCCAGTGGCATTTAAGTGAAAGGGGAAGTTTTTTTTTTCTCCTTGGAAGAAAGAAAGCTTTCTTTGTAAATTAAACACTTTATAACGCTGAGAAACACAGGATAGTTTGGCTCTGGGGTAGAAAATGCGTCCCGTTAATTACTGTTACTTTATATCTATTCATATTTCACAATTATGTAGGAAAATAAACCAATTTAACAACGTTTGCATATTTCAATATGCATTATATACATGAATAATTAGCCGGATATACCATGGGAGCAGCCGCCTTGACCTCCCTCCCCGTTAAGTTATCTCTTCCTGTTGTTAAGTTGCTGATTGTTGGCTGATTGTTCAGGCAGACAGTAAATTATAATGAAGATTTTGCATCTTTTGCTAAAGATATAAAAATAGCGATTTTTTTTTTTTTTTTTTTTTTATACTAAAACCCTGAAAAATTATTGGACCGGTTGGGAAAAAAAATAATAAGATTGAAGACGCGTTTCACGTTTTTTTCTACTACATCCATATTTTTTTTTATTACTTATCGATGAATAATGCATATTCTCAATTATAATAGAAGCTCAGTTGGGGCGTTATTTTGGCTGAAAGGAATGGTTCATTTATTTAGATCTAAAATAAAATAATAATATTAAGTTAATACCAATATTCCGGGTCACAGAGGTTTTACGCGAGGACTCAAAGGGAAAAGATTTATAGGGATGATCTATTGCGCAATAGAGTCTGAATTTGCTGCCATCTAAGACCTCAAACCCTACCTGGTCCTTGGTCTCGTCTTAGGCTCAGGAGCCGTATGCCTATCCCATGCCTGTTTAAATCTCATAAGCCTCTATGTCTGGTGCCTATAAGCCACCCTGTGCAAAATTTACCAAACGACACCCCCTTCTGTAGATAACTTATTGGATTCCTTCGAAGCTCAGGTAGGTTCAAGCTTGAGCCTTCTATTATCTGCACCGGGGAGAAGGGGTAACAACTCATCAGGGCCGGCCGAAGACGTAACGCCGCCTGGGGCGAAGTTTAAAATGCCGCCCCCCCGCCGGCGTCGGCGGGGGGGGGGGGGGGCGGCATTTTAAACTTCGCGGACGCCCCCCCCCGGTACTTACCTGCGGCGAGTCTCCCTGCTCTGCCACCGTGCCGGCTTGTAATTCTGAGCGCCGGAAATTGACGCCACTTCCGGCGCTCAGCATTACAAGCCGGCACCAAGACCGAAGAGGGAGACTCGCCGCAGAGGAGAGAGAGAGGGGCGCCGAGCGGGTAAGCGAAAACCACTCTGCGCCCCTCTCTCTCTCTTCGGTTTCAAAAAAAAAAAACGCTCGGGGCGGCAAAGTGCCGCCCCTTCTAAAGTGCCGCCTGGGGCAATTGCCCCAGTCTGCCCTATTGTAGGGCCGGCCCTGCAACTCATCAACGTACAGCAACAACCCCGTGGGTGCCCACACCTCATGGCACCCATCAAACAGGTCTTACAAGGTCCTAATTATTCTACTTACCCAACACCCTCTCAGTAAAGAAATATTTTCTTATATCTAAATCTCTCACCCTCCATCTTTTATGCCACTATATCATGCCAGTTTAACTCTTTAAAAAATATACTGCCTCCTGCACCTTTAACACCTTTTATGCATTTAAATATTTCTACCATATCTTCTTTTTTTCTTACACTTTATACATGCAAGGATCTTTATTTATTAAATCCTTATATATATATATATATATTTATCCCATAAGCTATTCAGAGGGGTACCAAGAAGACCCGGCTCTCCCACAGATGATGATTTTAGGGGCACGTCGGGCTTCAATAAAAAAAAAATATTGCTCCCTGTGCCTTTAAATAGAAAATTAGCAACCAGTAGCCCCAGTTAATTAATACCCCCAAGCGCCCCGGATCATATTTTGGACTCCACGCCTTAACGGTGTAATCCCTCGTTCAGCTGGAGAGAATGACACAACGTCGACCTCGGGACTAGCGGAAAAGTTTTTTTTTGCCAGAGTATAATATGTCGTCTTGGACCTTGTCAAATAAAAGCTATATTTGGGCTTTGGATGGAATGCCGGTAGATGGCGGCCAGCCCAGGAGTGGAAAACGTTCCGAATCTTCGCGACGGAAAGAGGCGCACCTGCGATTCCAACTGCGAAGTCCCAGAGCGGAGTCAATTATTTATTATTTATTAAACATCATTAAAAACTCAGAAACGGAAACCAAACATAGGAGAGTCCGTGGCGGCTTAGTATGAAAATTTATGGGAAAAAGTAAAATTCTAGATGCTGTTAAAGGGGTGAGACTCGAAACCAGGGACCCAAAAGGTACCGAGAAAAGTGAATATACCTATCTGTTTATTGGGGGGTGTCGCGATAAATCCACGGGCCCCTGATTATAACGCTCATACTTGGGAGCCATCAGGAATTTTGGGGGCCGCGGCCCCCCATCAGTGTTGCATCCCGTCCCCATGTTCTCTGAAACCACCTCTCTTCCCCAGTCTCCTATTTCCATTTTCTCGTCCCCCCCGGTGCCCTCAGCCTCCCCTCCGAGTGTCCATACCTGTCTGCCCCACTCTCTCCTTGCCGTCCGCTCCTATCTGACCCCGGGTGTCCATCAGAAAAATTGGGACTGTCCCAATGCGAAACAGGACAGTCGGGAGGTATAGTAATGCCACCCTGTGCCAGTACTATCCCTCCCGACTGTCCTGTTTTACATGGGACAGTCCCATTTTTTCCCCACTCTATCCCATTGAGGGACAGATATCCCATGGTCCTGATTTAATTCTTCAGAGAGCATTCTGCGCATGCGCAGCCAGTAATGCTCCCTCCCAGACTCTGCCCCCCCCGGTGACTCCATCACCTACACCGCATATCCCATACCTCCCAAATTCTACCCTCAGGGCTTGGGGGGGTAGGGTGTCTGACGCTTGAGAACGAAATCAGGACCATGGGATTGCGGCCCCGAATCCCGCTGGGGCAGATGTAGAGCTCAGCGGGATAGAGTGGCAAAATCAGGACTGTCCAGCATAAAGCGGGACAGTTCGGAGGCATAATGTCCCTCTAGGCCCGGTGTGTAAAGATTCAGTGGCAATATTACAAAAGTGAAAGAATACAAATATTCAATACCATGAAAGCTGTCAATCACATTAACATGTTCCACGCTGGTACAGAAGAGCTTACACTTCATATTTGTAGAGAGCAAATATTCAGCTAAATGTATATATTGTAGATCAATCACTATAGCAACCAGTAAAATACGCCGATTTCTTCTTATTTGGCGGCAGAACACAGCCACCTCATACACACCAAGTGTATCAGAATTTCGGCGGTCAGTATTTTTGGGCTTCTAACCTTTCGGTAGCTACTCCTTTAACTGCGATTCCTAGAAGCCCTTGACACAAATTATTGGGCTGAAACCGATAGTTTTGGTTATTTTCTGCATTCTACAATAATAAAGAACGGGGATTTTGCGTTATTTGCATAAGAGAGGGGCAGACGTTTCCTCGGTGAAAGCGGCACCTGTTCCACGACATGAACCTTGCCCTCTAGTGTTAACCCTTCTCTGCCAGGAGGTGAGGATTGCAGCGTCCGCTCATCCAGAACATGTTTGTTAATTTAGGTTGAAAAATAGATATTACCATACTATGCCTCCCAACTGTCCCGCTTCATGCGAGACAGTCCCGATTTCCCCCGCTGTCCCACCGGCACTCTACCTCCCGAGCTCCGCCGCCCGGCGTCTTTGGCCAAAGTCAAAACGTTAATTGGGCCAATACAGAAAAACAAAACGTAAACAGCTCAGAGGTCTCTTCTTCAATTTATTTGGCAAAACAGTGCATTACTAAGAGCGTCAACCCTCAAATGTCCAATTGCCTCAGATTCATACCCCTAACATTTCAGGTGTCCAAATTGGGGTAACCTATATATGGGGGGGGGGAAGGGGGTGGCAATTCAACGACTTTACTAAGGCTTTTATTTGCTTATTAAATAACCAAAAGCTTTCATTCAGCACCTCCGGATGTTTAAAACGGCCCCACGGGAGACATTTTTGTTTTGCGTGACCCTCAAAGCCAGCAAATAATCTGTGGTTCTAGAAAAAGAGGTGGATTTGGGACTGGCGTATCTAAATGGGGCACTTGGGAGCTATGATGAGGCTACATAAGCATGGGGATTGGGTGCCAAAAGAGCAAGCAATGCAAGCACCCCCCTGGCACACAAAGGGTTAACCCCAGACCCCGGCGGATGCCCGTTTCTGCCTTCGCTACGTTACGGTCAGCGGCACTCAACCCGCCTAGGATTTGCCGACAAGGCAATTCCCTCTGCTTAATGCCCGCCGAGTACATCCGTTATTCCACCCCGTCAATAAAATGCTACCCCCCCCCCCTGATTGATCGTCTTTAAAATAACAGACGCGGCCGAGCCGGAAACCCGAAGCGAGGGGAGACGCCGCGGGAATCTAAATTCCAAGAGGGAATTTAAAATGAAACGTATGGCGGAAAGCAGGAATACCAGCCGGGGGGCTACAGGACTGAGAGCCCCCCCCCCGCGACCCCCTCAACGACCTATATATATGAGGCAAACGGCAAGCACCGCGCTCAATCGATAGCCGTCGGGTCGCATTAGTTATTGTAGATGAGCGCTGAGCCGTCGCCGTCTCTTTGAAGGATGCCGTTAATGCAGGATCGTAGCCGCATTACAGCTCGGCCAATGGGCTCGCTTATCCGAGCGGCACGCAGAAGAGGGCGCGCGGTCTGTAAATACACGTTTATCGGACACATTTTTATTATTATTTTTTAAAATATGTTTTTTTATGCAAAGCTTTAGCTGCTCAGATCATCCGACAAAAATACGAGCAAAAAAACCCCCCCAAAACATAAAAAATCTGCGCTGGGCGGGGCAAAGCACCATTCCCGACCCCGGCCCGTGGCCCCCATCACCGCCAGCCATAATCCGGGGCGTTTTAAGATTGGGGTGAAAAATCCAATAAGTGCAGGAGAAGGCTTCAAGGTGCAAAGATGTTCTTTCTGACCCAAAACAGAGGTGTGCAAGGCGCCCCCGCTAAAAAAACACGTGTTGAGTGCCTAAGTGGGCCAAAGCCCTGGAGACGCATTAGGTGTCCGCCGGGGCACTCACTGTGTGTTTTTTTTGTTCGGGGGCTCATTTTTTCACACTCCTGAGTAATAAACATGTCTTTTGCACATTGGACCCTTTTCTGCACTTTTTTGTGATCTCTCCTTATCCTGAATATGCTGCGGGGGGTTGGTGATCTTTTTTATTAAAGCCAGTAATGACCCTACACACTTTTTCAATTCTCTCTTTTCCTTCTTTCTTTTTCCTCCTTTCCTTTTCCTTTCTTTCTTTCTTTCTTTCTTTCTTTCTTTCCTTTTCCTTCCTTTCCTTTTTCTTCCTTTCTTCATTTCCCGTTCCTTCCTTTCCTTTTCCTTTCTTTCTTTCTTTTTCCCTCCTTTCCTTTTCCTTCCTTTCCTTTTTCTTCCTTTCATTTTCCTTCCTTTCATTTTCCTTCCTTTTATTTTCCTTCCTTTCTTCCTTTCCTGTTTTCTTTCTTCCTTTCCTGTTTTCTTTCTTTTCTTCTTCCTTTTCTTCCTTCCTTCTCATTTCTTTTTAGCCGGCCCACAATGAAAGGAAGCCCAATCACCCAATAGCCCCCTGGATCTGTTGCTCTAGGCCCAGTCAACCAGAATGCACCACGGCACAAACATGAAGAAGTTCTTTTTCAGATCAGATGTTCAGTTCTAGGTATTTTTTGCTTCGCACGATGCAGTAAGATAAGTTCTTGATGTATTTATCAGTATTTGTCGTTAAAAAAGAATTATATTTTGCTCATCAGCTGCTTCAGCAAGAGAACTTTAGAACCCGGTAAAAAAATAATAAATGTAATTATCCAGGAAAAAAGTCGAAAATTAATATACCGTATTGGCTCGGATAGAGGCCGCCCCTGTATATAGGGCCCCACCCTAAAGTTTGGGCTTTTTAAAGAAAAATTTTTCTTTAAAAAAAAACACCAAAAAAATATGGCTGCCACTCTGTCTCCCCCCCCCGAGTATGCTGCCACTTCCTCCTCTCCCCCCGAGAGTATGCTGCGCACTATTGCCCCCCCCCCGACTTACCAGAGCAGACTCTTCTCTGGTAAGTCTTGGGGGCAGAGGTAAAACGCTTAGACAACCTCCCGTGCTGGCACCCCCCCCCGTGGGAAATGCTGGCAGGGGACGCTGTCTGGGTGTATCAGAGAGTAGGATACAGGTCCCCTGCACCGCTGCGGGGCATCTGTATCCTAACCCCGCTGCCTGCCCGGCGCCCGGGACTACATGTCCCGGACGTCGGGCGCTAGACCCCGAATATATAGACCCCGGCCTATATTCGAGCCAATACGGTATTTATGGTTTTGCTGCCCTCAGAAAACATCTGGTTTTCCACACTTTAGGATTAAAACTATGGGGAATTATATATACTGTATATATATATATGTATATATATATAATTTGTGTGTATATATATAATATATATATAGATATTTGATAAAAATATATTTAAAATTATTTATAATAATATATTTGATAATATCATTATTTTTTATAAGTAAATTATATTTATTATGATTTTTTATAATATATATATAGTTATGAATATATTATTTTCTATAAATATATACTTATTTACAATATATTTATTAACCCTTAAATTCCATTAGACAATTATTTACACTAAATCACAGTAATGCATACTTCCCAAGTGTCCTTGAATCCTTGAGTGTGATGGGAGTTGTGGAAGGTTACAGGTGTCACCAAGCGGAGGTTAAAGGGTCAGACCTGTGCAGTGGAGGGTGGGGAGCTTAACTCCCTGCACAAGGGGTTAAAACTTTACCTTGGGAACTTAACCCCCCCCCGACTCTCTAAATATTAACCCTTTAATACATTGTAGAGACTCTTTAATAGCAGCTGCCAATTTGTCTTAATAAAGCCATCACTCATAAGAGGTCAAGACATTCTGAATGAAGTCACCTGTCTTCAAGCAGGTATTGTGATATAGAAGTGAGAAAAGCACCAGTTTTGATGCAGAGATGCTGCTAAGTAGAATACCGCCGGGTAGAAGACGGGGAGGAATCAGCAATATCTTGGCCCCAGCTGTCCCCCTACCTATCACCTCCGTGGGTGCCATGCTCTATACTGAGTGCTGGGATATGACATCATAACGCAATACATTTAATGTAATCATAGCACGGATCACTAGACGCGTCTCGCATTCGGTTTTTATAGTCATCTGTATCCAGCCAGTGGCCTCGGTATCGGTCAGTATGTAGCCCTTCTGGCCACTGGCCCACCAGGCATCTGTTCTTTGTATTATTATATTATTA
>VKOC01005868.1:0-14001 GCA_009364415.1 Spea multiplicata
ATATAGCGCCAACAGTTTACGCAGCGCTTAATACAATACATAAATTCAAGGGATATGACAAGACAAGAATTGACAGACTAAGACAAACCGATACATTTGGTGGAGAGAGCCCTGCTCGCAAGCTTACAATCTAGAGGGAAAAATGGGGTGACAAACAGAGGCATAGAGGAAGGGTGAGAGGTATTGTGGTGGGAGTATCGATGACAAGGATGTTCTAGCAGCTAAGATGGTATGCGTCTCTGAAGAAGTGGGTTTTTAGATGTTTCTTGAATGTCAAGAGGGAGGGTGAATTCTGAAGGTTCCTTGGGAGCAGATTCCAGAGATATGGGGCAGCTCGAGTGAAATCTTGTAGACGGGAAAAGGAAGAGGTGACGAGTGAGGAGGAGAGCCTTAGCCCATGGGAGGAACGTAGGGATCGAGTAGGAGAGTATTTGCTAATGTGGTCAGAAATGTACAGAGGAGCAGTATTGTGGATGGCCTTATATGTCAGTACCAGGATCTTAAATTTAATTCTAAAGGTAATCAGAGTTTAGGAGTATATCTGTTATACCCCTAAATGAAACCTGTGGCACTATTCTACATTATCTATATTCCATACCCTATAACTGATTTTATATGTACATGATACGGGTAGGCTTATCCCAATGCTTTTCTTTAGCACTGAGTAACTCTTTGTTTAGTACCAAAAGGTATTTAATGTCGTTCATAATGAGTTTTAAATTAAATAAATTATTTGGCCACATCATGTCTATATTTATAATGGGCAATTCTGCTGGATGTACTAATTATGGTGCAATTAGCAGGAGCGTTTCAATGGTTGCAATAATGATTGTTTCATATTTAAAACTATGCTTGCACAGAAATAAATTCCTGTATTGATGAAATGTCTATTGTCTACTTCAAATGAAAAATATGACACAATAAGGCATATTAATTGAGTTATATGAGATATAAATACCTGTACAATTATATAAAGTGGTTTATGCAATAATTTA
Organism: Spea multiplicata; assembly: GCA_009364415.1. Lineage (NCBI taxonomy): Eukaryota > Metazoa > Chordata > Amphibia > Anura > Pelobatidae > Spea > Spea multiplicata. Next base: position 996 of record VKOC01005868.1, read on the forward strand.
AGCTTATTAACACCTAAGTTTATCTACATTTATTGACTAAAACTATATTTAAGAAATTATACAATGTATCATAGTATATACGCCTGAGTCTCGTATACAATTATTTTGTTTAAAAACTGTTTTTCTCTCACTCCAGGCTGCTCGTTGACTACCCCTGGACCCGGAGTTATTTAAGTTCTTTCGGAGACCTGTCCAATGAAACCGCTATCTCTGAAAATGTGAAAGTGCAGGAATATGGCAAGAAGCTTCTGGGTGCCATTGGCAATGCCATCCAACACTTGGATGATGTCGAGGGCTCTCTCCGCCAACTCATTGACACCGACACCAACAAGCTGCTTGTAGACCCCAACAACTTTAAGGTAGATAAATATTATTATTAATAATAGATAGATTACTTACATCATTGAGTGACTGCAACCATAAGATTAAACAATATTTTGAAATATTATACTTATTTCCATAAAAGATTCAGTGGCAACGTTCCACGTGATCATGATTATGAGACAGAAGAGCTCCACAACTCAGTTGTAATCTCTTCATCTTTTAAATTCTTTTAATGCCTAGCACTGGATGCTAGCATAATATTAACAATTCAATTGAAAAATTAAGATTATGCCTTCATGGCCACACAATATACTAGTGCTTTGAGATTTTGAATGGCATGAAAAAACTATGTATGATTTGTATTTTTTTCTTTCACAGCAATTTGGAGAAATGCTGGAGACTACTGTGGCTGCCAAACAGGGATCCGCTTTCACCCCTCAGGTCCAGGTCGTCTGGAACAAATTCATTGCAATTATGGTGGCCGGTCTGACCGAGATATATTATTAAACTGCCTGTATCGTACTCCATCTTAAAATGTGCTTTCAGTGTGTTCATTTTGAAACATTCTTAATAAAATGTAATTGAAACCAAAAGTGTTGTAAAGTGTTTCATGTTGTAAATCACTGGTCACTTTTTTAAGAATGTGCGCATGCTGTCATATCATTGTCTTTAAATAACATTTAACCTCCTATAATGTAACAGTGTAATCCTGGCCTACATGGCAATTCCCACTTTCCCCCAAGTTTTTGTGTTGGGTGTGGGTTTCAAACGTGTTTGGAGATGGTACAAACAATTTATATTTTCCTATTTATCAGGGCAAAACTGGAGTAACAGTTGGGTAAAGGTGTACATTGGGAAAGTCACACTGAATATTCTATTGATCCATGCTTTCTCGTTTTGGCTCTTTATAGATAAAATGCAGCAAGCTCTTTTGCTAGTACCTTAAGTACACATATTTTAGATTAAGTGTAAAGAACAATTCTGCTACAATCAACAATGGGTCTGGGAAAACATTTATTTTTCCATGGTTTTCAGTTCATGGTCAAAGATCGCCTGCAGCTACTAAACACTGAGTTCTGTTTCACTGCGTTCTTTTTCAATTCAAATAAAAACTGCACTACATTTACCTTATTCCATTTTAAAAAAAAAAAAAGTGAACAGAAATTACTTTCATGTAATCATGGGAAGCAACCAAAATGACCATAAGAATATTTAGATAGAACACTAAATGGTCCTCCCCAATCTGGCCTTGATGCAACTCCATTTTCCTTCAATGCCCTGCCTTATTAATCTATCCTTTACTCCAAGATGTATTTATATTTCTCCTCATTTATGTTATTCTCTATTCTCCTTTTAGTCTTCTAGTTCTCTGTTTATACTCCTTTTCTCTTCCCCGATACCTCCTCTTACAGTGATCATTCCATTGATTCATGGAGGTGGAAGCATATTTCTCATTTTGACTCTTTATATCTCAAAATGTAGCCTACTCTTTTGCTAGTACCTCAAAACACATATTTTGTGTTAAGTGTAAATAACAATTTTGCCACAAAGTAGTTTGTCGCAAAAGGCCTAACTGGAAACACAAATCAGCAATCAGGAAACACAAATTGTCTGGGAACGTATATCATTTCTCCATGTCTTGCATTTCATAGACACATTTCCTTGTAGCATAGAGACGAAGCATCCATTGTAAAATATATCAAAATTTAATCAAGTGCATAGACAATAAAATCAAAACAAGAGGTACATAAACAGGCACAGGGTAGAAACACAGGCTAGATGCTTAACGCGTTTCGCACAAGGAAGTGCCTGTTTATGTACCTCTTGTTTTGATTTTATGGTCTATGGACTTGATTAAATTTTGATATATTTTACAATGGATGCTTCCTCTCTATTCCTTGGTGTCAGCTGGCAACTTCTGATCCTTTGTACCTAGTGGATTTCTGCACCGGATCCCACACACTTCAGCACACATTGGGAGTGAGATCACTACACTTCAGGTCTGGAGCGACTCCCAAGTTTGTTTTTTTGCTATATTAACAGCAATACATGAACATGTCTTGGTGATCATGGGATACATTAGAAAATTTTAGGCGCTGTACTAAATAATGTCCTCCACTCCCTAATCTGCCTTCAAGCAGCTTCATTTTCCTTTGGTTTCCTGTCTCCCCAATCTGTGCTTTTCATCTATAGGGCATATTATTACAACTCAATGGTCTTTTGGACCATGTTCTATAAGATATGATACAGAATCCTGAGGTCATGAAGAAATTAATGTTTATCGCTGTTTATGTAGCTTGGGATTTATGTAAACATATATATTGTCCATTATTATGTCTAGTGGTTAGGATGACAGGTCAGAAGACTTGGATCCAGCAAGCAAAACCTATTTTGTTTTGTTTTTGCCACTTTAGTTTTTGTACAACACATTTTGTTTCCTGGCTATTCGCTTGGGATGAAATTCGCAGGGCTTTTTTTGATTAGGGTATCTGCAAAGGGTATTTTGAAAGGGAGAGGTCCCTGTCATCTTCTGGACTTATATTTTACTTACAGCCACAGCGTCCCAAGGTTAAAGAAAAGATCCAGACTCGATTTTGTATTGCAGGACCACCAGCAACTGTAGCACTACACCAATAGATAGAAACGTCCAGCAGCATGTTACGGGACTCATTTTCTCAGATGAGCTGATCCTTTCGAGTGTGGAAGGTGATAATGCAGCACTTTTGGTAGGGCACTGGGTAGGCACTGACACAAACATATCCAGCCTCATGGTGCATGACTGAAGTGTGACCTAAGGATAAGGAATGAGAAGACATCCAGCCCCATGGTATCAGACCAAAACGAGGCAAAAGTTCAGAATCTTTGTCTGAAATATGTAGTTTGTAACGTTTCACCCTTCGCTGTCTGGAATTGTTTGCACTCTGTGCTGCTCATTTTCAATTCCAACCACTAATGGCCACCCAAACCACTCTGAACCTCTCAGAGTGATTATCATGTCCAGCTGCACTTAGACCTGATTGCCATGTCCAGGTGCACCTTGTTTCCTGGTTATCACAACCTATATAAACCTGCCCAGCCCTTCAATCTGGGCCTTGACATTAATGTTATAGGATTGCTGTTCCTGAGCTGTTCCTGAGCTGTTCCTGAGCTGTTCCTGAGCTGTTTCCTGAGCTGTTCCTGACTGTTTCCTAGAGCTGTTCCTGAGCTGTTCCTGAGCTGTTCCTGAGCGTTCCTGAGCTGTTCCTGAGCTGTTCCTTAAAGAGTGTTCCCTGAGCTGTTCCTGAGCTGTTCCTGAGCTGATCCAGCCGTGTGTGCCCCATCCAGAGGGCTTACCAGCGTGTGTGACCAATCCAGAAGGGCTTCCCAGCCGTGTGTGACCCATCCAAAGGGCTTCCAGCGAATGTGTGACCCATCCAGAGGGCTTCCAGCCGTGTGTGACCCATCCAGAGGGCTTCTAGCCATGTATGACCCATCCAGAGGGCTTCCAGCCAAGAGACTTTCCATATATATGTTGTTGTACCATCATCTGCAATACAGATATTAACTACATATCCTGTCTGTGAATTATTTCCTGCACCTGTCTGTAACAACCCCAAGCCATCATGCATTGTGGGGTACAGAGAGAGCCCCTTGTATCCCCTGCACCTGGGCTCCTATCAGACCTCTTCACCCGGTCCGTAACATAGTTCCACATTTCTCTCACACTTGCATTCTCGTTCAATTTTTTCCCTACCTTCTCTGCCTACCACCTCCATATCTTATTCCATATTTTTATGTTATCTTCTCCTTTCTCTTCTCCATTCTATGTTCCATATTCAGTCTTCAAGCTGAAGACTGCATCTCCATTAACGCGGTTGGAAACTTCCGCCAAAAAGGCGGCACTTACAGTGATGCCTTCCCAGATCCGTCAATCTGAGGGCAATATGGTGGTGCATACATCGCCATATTGCCCTCGTGCTCTGGTATTAAGGCAGTTGTTGCTCTTTATTTCTTGTTCCAGGTAACAGCATTTAACTCAAAACCTACATGATATTTGAAAGTGTGGAAAAAACACCCAACAATGTTTGATGTGGGCAGTAGCAGTGGGAGTATTTTTATAAGGAATTACATTACAGGAGTATATTGCCGCAGAAAAAAGGAGATTTTGGACCTTGTGCCAGCATTACATTACAGTGGCCCTTCCACTGACCTGCTGCAAATCCCTTTAAGATCTGCCATCAGGACTATCTATTTTGAGGAGGAGAATTTAATGGATACTGGTACCCTATTTTAGAAAGATTATTGGGATTGTAATTTTATATTGATTTACAGAGGTTAATTTGTAATATTTTTGCCCACGCTATTAAAAAGGCATCGACTACCAGGGACATCCAGGTAACCCCATTGCTTCTTGTTAAAAAGTTTACTTACTTATTCATAGCAGTTTTAGGAAATTAGTTTTAGTTTAGAAATTGCAGAAACTAGCATTCCAGAGGACATCTCTTTTAGCGTCACATTTGGTGTGTTCTGAAACACACATGGAACACATGGTAGTCTAATTATCTAAGCAGGACCACCCAATTATCTCTAGTTGATGTGAATTGTGGTGCAATTTTGCACACTCAAACATAACACTGTGAGATCAGCATAACCCACTGCGGATACAGAAAGATAGAATTCCCCAAGAGCAGGCATGATACAAAAAAAGCAAGGTCAGATGTATGGGTTATGTTATCAGTGAAGGCTAAATGTTGGATGGAAAACGACACAATTAAAGTAGGTGGGACATTGCTAGTTCAACTTTAAAAGCCAAGGAGGTTGGCTGTGGTTCTCAGAGCTCTTGACACTTCTCACTTGAGTCTTAGCCACTCTCCAACCCAAACAGTCACCATGGTTCACTTTACAGCTGAAGAGCGTGCCGCCATCACATCCGTGTGGCAGAAGGTTGACATCAGCAAGGATGGCAGCGACACCCTGACCAGGTAGTTAAATTTGCTATGGTCTTGCTACAGATAGAAGGCATGTAAATCTGTTTTACTCCAATTTCTAACCTGTAACATAATTCAAGTTTATTTATATATAAGTTAATTTCCAAATAATGAATATATTATTGGTAAAAGTGACTAATGCATAGAGGTTTTTAATGTACAAACAATGAACATTTTTTAATAATAAAACTATATTCAGTAAATGATACATTTATCATGGTATATAATAACTCCTGAGTCATGAACAAAATAATTTTGTTTAAAAACTGTTTTTCTATCACTCCAGGCTGCTCGTTGTCTACCCCTGGACCCAGAGGTATTTCAGCTCTTTTGGAAACCTGTCCAATGAAGCCGCTATCTCTGGAAATGTTAAAGTGCAGGCCCATGGCAAGAAGGTTCTGGGTGCCATCGGCGGTGCCATCCAACACTTGGATGATGTCAAGGGCTCTCTCCGCGCTCTCAGTGACACCCACGCCAACAAGCTGCACGTGGACCCCGAGAACTTCAAGGTATGTAAATATTATTACTACTTACTTAATATATATGAAAGATCACCTTTTAACGTGTTTTAAATGTCTATATAGTATGACCTACTAATAACATTAAGTGTTATAAACATATGAAAGACATATAATTTAGAGTTCATAACTCTATACAATTAAGGGTTATATCATAAAAAAGCCATGTTGCTCTTAATCTTTGCATTGTAAAGGCGTGTGTTAAAAGCATGTATATCTTTCTTTTTTACAGCGTCTTGGAGAAATGCTGGTGATTGTTCTGGCTGCCAAACTGGGATCCGCTTTCACCCCTCAGGTCCAGGCCGCCTGGGAGAAATTCATCGCAGTTCTGGTGGCCGGTCTGAGCCACGGATATTATTAAACTGACATTATTCTACGTCATCTTGAAATGTGGATTTCTGTGTGTGTTCATATTGAAACATAAATAATAAAGTGTAGTTTTGACTAAAGTGAGACTCACTTGTGTTGTTAACTACTGATTATTAAAGAAGGTCTATACCACTTAGCAACTAAATAATCATGACTGGAGCAAAACGTGGGCCATCGTGTACTTTTCCTGCAAGCAAAATTAGCAAATCAAATATATCTCAAATATACGTAGATATAAATAGCTAGTTGGTTATATTTGGACTAGGTCGAAAGAACAATTATACTGAAAAGTAGTTTTTTTGGGGTGTTTTTGAGATAGCGCTGAACAAATCAGGAATTGGTCTGGACAAATGTGTAATTTCTCCAAATGTTGTTGTTTGTGGTCGAACTTCCCTAGCAGCTCCTACATTTGTTAAAGGGTTAAAGGGGGTTCTAAACACTCGTTTAAAGTTTTTAAAGTCTGCTTTTTAGCCATATGGGCTGTATCTCAAATAGAGTTTCTAAAAATGATAGAATTGTTAGGTTTCATATTGTCACATGGACCAAAATGATAATATGCTTCCACACATTTTTCAATTAAATTAAAAACAATTCATCAATTTGTAAAAATGAACAGAAATAACTTCTCTGTAATCATGGGAGGCAATCAAAATGATCAATAGAAATTTTTGAGCATTGATGCTCCTCCATCAACCTGTCCTTTTCATCTTATTTTACTACTTATTTCTGTTCTTCTCTATCCCTGCATTGTGCCCATGTTTTTTTACACCAGCCTCTCATTTTCTGTCTCTCACTACCTCCCCATCGATGTCATAGGATGCCAGCTTTGTCACAAATCAGTTTGTGATTTCCCCTACTAGATCTGCCCCGGTCCACTGTAGGTGCTATTATTGTGAAGTGAAAGTGTATATGAGTGACAACAGCTCAGCCACAAAGGCATAGACCAGGCACACTCACCTCTTCTCTATAGCGTCACTCACAACAAAGTTTCAAACTGCCTCTGTAAACAACATCAGCACAAGCAGTTTCCATGGCCAAACTGCTGTACGCTTAGATTGCGAGAAAAATGAAATGGTGAAGACCAGTGACCGAAGGGATTTTCAGGGGAAACAAAGGAAATGGATAGCAATACTTTCCTTCTTGTTGTTGCTAACCGGATACCCAGCTGCAGCCCACAAAAACACTCTCCAGGTGTTTGAAATATGTAAAAATACCACTTGTGTATACCAGTAAGAAATAAAGCAGAAAACACACTAATAGTGTAATTGTATATGCAGAACAATTAAACTGTACGTCTATTGTATGTACTCACAATGTATGTATAGTGATCAGGCCTCGTATATATCGAATCCTCCGGATGGCAGCACAAGGTATATATGAAAAAAGCAGAAATACACAGGAACACAATGGTGTAGTATTAAATGATCCTGGCACACGCCAGAATAGATGTACACTTACACTTTGTGTGAACATATAATGCCCATGTAGCTCAGGTCTTTTTCCTCTTGTTTGCCTCCGGATTTCAAGGGTATTCCTCAGCTTATAGCTGGTGTAGATATGTATCCAATTGGAAAGACCATGCAGATTCCTGACTCCTGATGAAGCCACAGACTTGGCGAAACGCGTTGAGGACTACTTTCAGAGCTCTTTTTAAACTTTCACAAGACTTTTTATTGTTTTTTTAGTGTATTTGGGCATATACCCCTGAATAAATAGATTTTATTTTGATATTACTTCTTGGAATCTGCATGGTCTTTCCAATTGGATACATATCTACACCAGCTATAAGCTGAGGAATACCCTTGAAATCCGGAGGCAAACAAGAGGAAAAAGACCTGAGCTACATGGGCATTATATGTTCACACAAAGTGTAAGTGTACATCTATTCTGGCGTGTGCCAGGATCATTTAGGGTAAATCAATGTTTGTTGAGGTTTTCAAGTTTCATGAAAGAGGTTGGGAAGGGGTACAGAAAACCAAAAAGGAGCAAAGGGGAGGGGGAGAAGTGGGGGGGAATAAGCAGGCACAATTCCCACAGTACAGTGTACAGATATCACGTCGACTGAACATGAGTACAGAGCAAAATGGTTACAACATTTGAGTACAGCGGGTAAAAAACAGCACGGCAGGAACAAGGAGCTCCACAGCAATAGGACACATGGTCACAAATACCCCCTCACCGCAAAGACAAAGCGCGTGAGAAAAGGGAGCGCGGAAACACTCCGGTACTCGTAACTCATAGGGAGGAAGCCCAGGCGGTGCGCCTACGCGCCAGACGGAGCAGAGGCAATGGCGCCAGAGAGCAGGAGGCAACCAAGTGCGCCGAGGCGAGCATCGCAACCAGGTAGGTGGGGTGCAATGGACGCGGAGATTGCTTGCCATACGCGCAGGGTGCGGGGATGCGTTAGGGTCAGATGACGAGGGAGCAGGACGAAAGCAGTGCAACCTCGAGGGAACACAGCGCGATAGCGCGCGTGGACAACTCCAGTGCCCAGCAGAGCCCGGAACATATAGGCAAGGAGGGCAGCAAGGGCGAGGGAGGGAAGGTAAAAAGGGAAAGGTGGAACGGCAAGGAAAAGAAAAAGATAAAGAGAAAAAAAAAAGGGGGGGGGGTTTGATGGATGCCCTGAAGGGGGCAAAATGGCCATGGTGCGGATGGAGGCAACACGGAGACCAAAGCTCATGAGGGCACGCCTTCAAGCAACGGGCGAAAATTGGGGACTAGCGAGTAGTTGCAACCAGTGAAACCAGATGCGATGATGCTTGTCAGACCTGTCCGTGACAGAATAGATCAATTCTTCAAAAACGCGAGTCCACTCCACCCGCTGGACCCACTCCCGAATCCTAGGGGCGGAAGGATCACCCCAATGCAAGGGGATAAGGGCTTTCGCAGCTGTCAGTCCAGGATCATTTAATACTACACCATTGTGTTCCTGTGTATTTCTGCTTTTTTCATATATACCTTGTGCTGCCATCCGGAGGATTCGATATATACGAGGCCTGATCACTATACATACATTGTGAGTACATACAATAGACGTACAGTTTAATTGTTCTGCATATACTATTACACAAGTAGTGTGTTTCCGCTTTGATTGCGAGACAGACCTTCTTGTATTATATCTGCAAAGGGGGAAAACTCCATATTAATGCCAATGGTTTTGGAATGGGGTGTCCAACAAGCATAGGTGGGATGGTCAGGTGTCCCCATATTTTTGTTTATATAGTGTATATCAGATTAGGTTCTACACAAACCTGCAATGCAGCTCGAGCTGTGATGAGACTAAAGAACCAGAGCTGGCTCTTCATGGAAAGTGGATGAGTGGCCTCGCTCCTGGCCTGCCTTTCCTGCCACAAACTCCCTCCTGAATTAGATTGTTATTTAAATTAATTTACAAACTGGTGTTCATGTGTCTTATATACAGTATGTCATTATGTCAGGGCTGTGGTCATTATTTGGCTATTGCATATGGTAAATAAATAGCAAACACTAGTGCTGTATTCTGGTCCAGGCCATGTAGATCTACGGTGACCTTGGACAGCTGCTCTCACTGGGATGGTTGAGGGGATTGGAAATCTCCTGTAAACCAGCACATTTACATTGCAGGAGACTCCTGTTGTATTTTTAATTCTTGACATGTGACCTAAGGTAGAGCACAAGAGTGTGACATCATATCTCGGCACTCTGTGTATAGTGTAGGCGAACCCCCTCAGCATGGTTAGCTTGGGAACCAGGGCACAATCCCAATAAATATACCACTGGCAAAACCCTCAGCAACAGTTCTATGCAGAGCTGAGAGCAGTCTAAAAACTGTTGTGTAGAAGAAAACACTTGGGCTGTCTCAGGTCTATTCACTAACAATGTGAGCTGTTGGTTGATTCAAGGGATGGTTTGACTGACGTGACCAGCAAATAGCTCCAAGTAGCTTACAAACTCTCAAGGCAACACACGAGTTCACCAAGAAAATGTTTGCTTAAGTATGCTTGTGATGGCTTCTGACGTGAAAAAACATTTGCAAGTGTATCAGGCTCAATATCAATAACATAATGTTCCCTCTTTTCAGGACCGGCCCAAGACTTAATGCCGCCTGGGGCGAAGTTTAAAATGCCCCCCCCCCACGACGGGGGAGGAGTTATTTTAAACTTCGCCAACACCATTATCTACTTACCTTTAAACAGGCCTGCGGCGAGTCTCCCTGCTCTGCTCTGCTAATGCTGAGCGCCGGAAATTGACGTCACTTCCGGCACTCAGCATTACAAGCCGGCACTGAGACCGAAACAGGGAGACTCGCCGCAGAGGAGAGAGAGAGAGGGACGCCGAGCGGGTAAGTGAAAACCACTCGGCGCCCCTCTCTCTCTCCTCTGCTTAAGAAATAAAGTGCTTGGGGCAAAGTGCCGCCCCTTCTAAAGTGCCGCCTGTGGCAATTGCTCCAGTCGGCTCCATTGTAGGGCCGGCCCTGCCTCTTTTGTTGGATTTTACACAAATACCACTACAGCAGAGAAAGAGGATGAGGGTGTCAGGGTGATCCTCATCCTGCCTTCAGAACAGCCCTTCGTGGCCACAGCTCTTATTTTTGTTTTATTTTATGCTGTTATCCATTCAACAGAGGAACAGGCTGAGAGTGTTATGCTGACCATCATCCTGAATTCACAATAGCCGCTTGTGGCCACAGCACAACAAAAAGACTCCTGACCGGACATTCATATGTATACAGTGGCGGAACTACCAGGGTCGCAGGGATCACGACTGCAGCCGGGCCCTGGAGTTCTGCCAGTCAGGGGGGCCCAAGGCACTCGGTGCCCTTCTGTCTCCTCTGCTCCCCGCCGCCCCTGCAGCTGCCTGCCTCAGAGCTCCCCCGACTGCAGTGCTGGGAGCGTGAGGCGTCTTTCTCAGGTGCTCAACAGTGAAGCCGCGCGCACTGCAGCAGAGTAGCGAGACAGCGCCCCCACCACAGGACTGCACGATAAGTGACCTACAAAGGGGGGTAGGGAGAGGGTAGATGGCCTGAGAGGGGGTAGATGGTGTGAGAAGGGGTAGATTGGGGTGCGCGGGGCTTAACAGATTCTCGCACCAGGGCCCTGAGGCTTCTAGTTACGCCCCTGTATGTATAGGTTGGTTGAGCTGATTTTAGCTCAAATGGAAAGTGGCCATGCCAGGACACACATCTTGTTTGATAAGTGTGAGGAACTGGCATTTCTGCACAAGGATGTTCAACAGACAAAAGCCTTATTCAATGAGTTTGTTGGTAATTTCGTACATTTTGGCAATTACAATTATGAAGTAGTGGGAACAACAATTGGTATTCATGCATTTGTTCCTTGAACAATCCTCCCGCGACATTCCATGTCCTCACAAAGAAAATCACAACGTCACCATACTACCAATGATGATGGGGGGGAGAACTCCAAAACCGTGAGGTTGCCTAATCAACCGCCTCCCCATTGTCATTTGTAACTAGTGTTTCAGACAGGAAATTTGTTAAATTTAACCACCTCATTGCTTATACAACATTTGAGAAAAAGATGGTATCCATTTTCCTCATAGGCTTTACCTTAGCTCCTTCTTTTTCAGCCATGGATATGAGATACTTTTTACAATCATTTTGAGACTGGAGAAAATTATTATAAGTTGCATTTTCAGTTGGAAAAAATCACTTGAACATTTATTGAGTTGATCTATTTCCATTGCTTTAGTTTGATTTGTTCATTGCAAACAGATGAAAGCCTGTAAATTTTGACAATAAACCTAATTTGCCATGGGAGTTTAATAAGTTTGATTGTAACTGTATGTTAGAATTGGGCACTTAAGAGTAGTCGACTTCATATAAGTCCAGGCCTGGGAAGTGATGGTTTCTATGGGTAAGAAGACTTAAGATAACCCCATATGCTATGATAAATATATCAAATTAACATATAAACTTTCTAAACATACTGCTCACAAGACTATTGGGCAAACTAGATGTGTTTTATATCTTATGTGTGTTATTTTGATGTTTATTCCCCCAAAATCAATAGCACATTTTTGGTTAAAGTTTGTAAACCACTTTGAGTGCTCATGATAATAAATATTAGAATATAACATCACTTTTATAGTTTCTTGATCCAAGAAGAAATCTGATTGCACCTTGGAGTCAAGAAGGACTCCTTCCCATAGGTAAAATTCTAAAAATAATAAAAAATAATAATTGGGGCAGAGGGTTGCCTTCTTTTGGATCAAAAGCAGGAAGGATGGGTAGAAGGGATGGACGTGATGGACTTAGGTCATTTTCAACCTAAATTTCTATGATTTAAAGCATGTTGTGACTATATGATTATGTAACATTCACACACATTTTGTATTGAGTTACTTAGAGATTCTTGGATACTTTGAGATTCATATTTAATATCATTTTTAAATCAGCACACATTGTGCTTCTGCTATTGCCCGTGATGAGAATCTATACCTCCTTTGATACTTAAGCACATACTGCATCTGAAACAACCTCATGCATTTTAAAAGCCTTATAAGCTAAAATACAATAATATATAAATAAAATATGCAATTTTCTGGTTATATTTTCTACATAAGTGTAACGTTTCACCATGCGCTGGCTGGACTTGTTGATACGTTGCATTATTCATTTCATGTTTCCAGCCACTAGTGGCCGCCCTTGCCACTCAGAACCACTCTGACTCATTATCAGGTCCAGCTGCAGTTGATTCCATGATCAAGACAGCCTTTATAAACCTGCCCAGCCCTGCAGTCTGGGCCTTGACATTGACGTTGGAGGACTACCTGCTTTGCTTCCTGATTTGTTCCTGCTTTGTTTCCTGATTTATTCCTGAGTTC
>VKOC01005870.1:0-22678 GCA_009364415.1 Spea multiplicata
TCTTTGAACCATTAAAATTAAATGCAAATTAACTATTTTATGCAAAGTTTATTGAAAACGGCATACTTTTCATTTTGTGACTTGGATGACAAATCTAAACAGGTGTTAAATCACTCTGCCTTTAATATCAAAAACACAGATCTATATTTGGGCAACTTATCGGGGGGGCCTTTTCAGTCCGGAGCGCGGGCCGCAATTGGCCCTCAGGCCGGACTTTGGACATGCCTGGACTAGATGAAACACATATCCTAAAAACAGCTTATAAATAGGGCGACCGTTTGGTAATAGGAGACATCATTAAGCTGGCCCAAAATATCTCTTTTTGTCTGTGTCAGACAATATTTCTCTGATAACGCTCTTTGTCAACACTAGCAAGATACAATACACCGTTACATTAGTTACATACTTACAAGGCCCAACAGAGGCGAAATGTATATCCAGAGGAAACTCATGAGTGCCTCGTGTTTGCACCCTGATATAGAGTTTTTTGGTGTAATAAAGAAAATTACTGTCGGGACCATAGGGGAACTATTAAGCATAGCATATGAAGACCCTCTTTTTATAATTTCTGTTTGGATTTCAGCTCTAGATCCCTTTTATACTTCATTCTGGACAAGTTAAACTTTTCATCTAATATAAAATTGATGGATATTTTCCACTGAGATTTCCGCTAAGTTCTGTGACTATCCTAATGATTACTCCCTGTCAAACACATCTGCTAAGTAGGTGCTAAATGAAAAGGCTGGTGGTTGGGTGGTGGGGGTTAGCTTGCAAACTGAATTTTAAAATATCTAATAAGATCTTGAAAATTACCTCCAGCTTCCACATGTCACATGCTGTAAAAATATAACTTAGATTGGAAATGTAGCACAGTCATAATTAATACTACGATGTGTTCTCGGATAATCAGATATTACCCTCTAAGGAGTCTATTGAACAAGATTATTACAAGTGATAGTTCGCTAATCAGAATGTGACAGCAATTTTTAATGTCATTGATCTAGAATGTCTTGACTATTTATCAGTATCTTGCTTGTATATTTTATAGGGTTGATATTTCCGTGACATACAGACAGGTCTAGTACGACTCCAATTTATGTCACCCCTGGCTCACAGTTATCATCTGTATACAGCCAGCATTCATACTAAATTACAGAAATGTGAATAAATAGAAAGTGATGGATTTCAGCTTGAATCAAGGCCAGTTCCACAAGACTCCAATTTAGCAACATGGCCATTTTTTTTTCGTAATAATACACATTTCTTCTGGAACAGCAGGTGGCTAATTTTTAAAAATCCCTTTGGGTAAAACACAGCTTTGTTTTTTTTTGCATTTTGAAAACAAAATTGTAAAATGCGTATTTATGGGGTAATGATAGGTGTCATCAGTTTAAAGAAAATATATAATTAAAGTTAAAAATATATACTTTAGAGTTGCCTGTAGACTCAAAATGATTATTTGATTTTGGCTATATTTTAAAGTCTTTATTTAAAGTTTTTTATTTTTTTATTAAGCTTTTATTAAGCCAACATCGAAAAGGATGTAGAGTCACATGAGCTTCCAAGAGTGTGACCTCAGAGGTTGTTCAGATGAAATAATATTGGTTCCCTAAAAGAAACCCAACATAATTAAACATATTCTTTTGAGTTGTATGTGATGTGTAAACCCAAAATGATTATTTTAATTTGGTTGTTTAGTCGAAGGTGATACCTTTTGAAACTACATATAAAATTATTTAGAGTCACATAAGCTTTGGGGACATCAGAGGTCTCTTCTTTAGGTGGAATATTATTGGCCATTGATGCAATTGCATGGTTTATTGTTTATGCCGAAGACCCGGGCTGATTCTCAACAATATAAGGTACCCTGGTCACATGGAGAATGGAGCACCTAGAGGTAAAACTATTGTTTTACAATAATTGAATGTAGATTATTAAAAAATCGGACAAACATACATAGGTACGCATAGAGAGGGGCGAAATAGACTATACCTCTCGCAGCAAGCAAAACAGGGTCTGCTGATTGACAGGGGTCCTCAATAAGCCGGGGGCTACAGAAGAGTCATGCCACAAGCTGGGGTCAGTACCGTAAATATTCCATATTTTGTTCCACAGTAAGGTTAAGGTGGAAGCTGGCTCCATCCAATATCTTGTCACGCACATCCTGGTCACTGGACAGATCTAAAAAAATAATCTACTGATGTGTCTCCATGAAGTTTATGCTGGTCAGTTTTGAGGGCAACCCCAGAAGTCATGGAAAAATTGGGCAGTGTACCCTGTCTGTAAAAACATACAGAGATGACCAGATTCTAAATATCGTAGGGTCTAGGTACCAACAGGTAGGGGCTGTGTAGGAAGAAACTTAGTGATAGGTAAATATTTGTTTGGCCAAAGAACCTGTGTCCTGAGGGTAAAACCACAGCATAATTCAAGGCCTTAGCCTTACATCTTTGATGGAATTCTTCCTTTTATTCCTAACACTCAGGCTAACATGTAATGAAAGAAAATAATGATTTATTCACTTTTTGAAATTCTGTAAGATGGAGAAGGTCAGGATGCCGACCAACCTTGTTGTTTTGTAAGGGTGGTTTTTAATAATTTCAGCAAACAGTTATTCAACCGCAAGATGTTACATTTCCATTGCTTAAAATTCATGCCTAAGTAAACTCAGCTTGATTATCAGAACATACTGTTGGGTACGTTTGAGGGTTTAAATGCTGTTGGGTTGCCACTTTATTAAGTAGGTAGGACTTTAATGTGTGTTTGTCTGTTTGCAGTACTTTCTTTTGGAAAGTAAGAAGTAGATTAAATAACATTTCTAAAAAAATCTCTTTTATCCAGACAGCGTGTACAGAATACACAGATTGTAAAGCTAATGGAAAGTAAGTTGGAGATTTTCTTTTCTATAGAGCCAAGAGTGATGTGTACTCGAGACTTATTGAATAAGTGGTGGCTATAGACAGGAGTGAGAAAAACTCTCACTGTAGCAACATGCTATTATAAGAGAAAACCATGAATTTGGACAGAAAAAAAAGGTTCATGCAGTGTTAAGTAGAGTCAGGAGGGTATTTAAGGAAAAATGTTCTGCTAAAGGAAACAGAAAAAAAAAGGAATCCTCAAAGATTGTCTCAATCACTACAAACTACTAATCAAAAACTTTCTGAAGGAGGAACTTGTCAAATGCAATCCTCCTCTAGAAAAGTAATCATTTACACAGGATGAGCAATCAGCAATGGTGATTAGCAGCTAAGAATCTTTCTGCTCATCTCTCAATATTTAAACCGTGATGTACTGATGGAAGGAGAAACCTTCTTTTTTCCCCTTCTACACCCTAGTAGCCATAATGCTCGGTTGTCAACATTCCAAATCACTTTTCAGCAGATGAAATTAGACGGTACAGTTCCTTTCATTTGATAATTTTTTCTGCTATTAATCTTTTGAAAGTCCGTACCCATGATGTTTAATTTGTCCACGTCTACCATTTCTAATACAATGAATGAAACAAAAAATTATTTTAGAGATTTATCTAGAAGAGGTTGCCATTTCTCTTCTTTCTGGATAGTACAGTATCATTCTGCTTGTTATGATGGAGGTGGTAGAACATCTGGTTTTAATTGTGGACCATGAAAGGCCAACTCAAGTGGGCAGCCCTTACGGCAACGGCTTGATGGTTTTCAAAAGATTTCAAAAGTTCTTAATTCTCCTACTGAGTCTCAGACTAGCAATGATGTGTTTATGCTCATATAGTGCATAAAACTACTGCTCAAGCGGCAAATTGTGTGAGTTTGTGGTGACATTGGCCAGCCACCAAAATGGACAATTGCCCATCAAGCCAGACGGTCAGTCTCGGCCTGTTTCTACATAAGATGACTTTGTCTTGCAAGTAGTTGTCTCGTGCCATTAAAGGGGCCAGTATGGCGCGCAGATCCATATTTACCTGCTGTGTGACAATGGAGCGCAGATGATTCATTTAGCGCCCCCTACAGCGGACTATAATTCCAAGCATGCAGGGAAAAGTACCAGGGCCACTCTGTCATCCCCTGTCCAGCCCTGGTTGTCTCTGTTTAAGATAGAAAAACACCTCCATTAATCATTTTATTTGCCTTCTCTTATTTATTGTGTTTTCAGAGTCAAGGTCTTCACAGAAGAGGGTTTGTAGACCTTATTGAATGTATTTGTACCCCATGTTTAAACAGCTTAAATGTCTGTGCTTTGCTTTTATCAACCAAACTACCATTTACCCCAAAAGAGTCATCCATACAGTCTCACTGGCCCTTATATAACTAAGTCTACCGAGCCATCTAAACCACCATTATAAAAGATTTAATTTGAATTTGGGCGAAAGGAACAATACACTCTTTTGTTTATTTATGTACTTTCTTTTTCATATTTGCCTCGGTTCCTTTTGTTTGTCGGGGAATTAGATGTACACCTGATCACATCTTTCCAGATAGTTATACGCAATTAAGAAATTTCATTGTGATCACTCGGCCGTGGCGTCTCTCACATCTAATTTATCCTTGACTCGCATTAGCCAAAGGCTAAATGTGGCTTGTAGCTATATTACAACATGCTGTCGATACACTATGTATAATGTCAGTAAACCATCATTACGATTGCAAATAATGGCTTATAAAATATTTTTAAATTGTATTTCTAATAACTCATTTAGGTTTTTATTTGAAACGAGTTGTAGGATGTTCGATATGTAAACTATCAAATTGGAAATAGGAATATTAACAGACCTTTTCAGCTTTTTTTCCCCCCACCACCGTCTTGCATTTCAACAGTTCATTTACTGCCTTACTACACTTCACTGGGAAAGGTAATTACAGTCTAAATTAAACTCTGTAGACTGTGTGCCAATGTCTTTTTAGTGCAAGGCATGAAAAGGAGGGCAATTTATGCATATTCACTTCTTGTTTAGAAGATTCATGTTTATCTAACATAGAGTCAATATTATTGTCCTAAAAGAGTTTAGGGTATTGCTCTAGTCTGCCGCAAAGCAGTCATTGGCGGCTCCGTGACCGAGAAGTCCTAGAACAAAACCCGTGCGACTCTATTAAAGTCCACTCTTTATCGGTCACATAAATATTTAACCCTTTTTAATTTGAAATGATCACATCATGATACACTGTTCTTTGCTTTTCTGTAGTATAATTAGCACACGCATATTACACTCTTAATTTAACCATTACATTGCTTGTCAAGTTATTGAGTACGTTCATATAATATGCACCCCAACCCTAATGACCTAAGGTGTTGCGTAAAAAAAAAGAATATTATATGTGAGATTTTACACTGTTGCTCATACCGTTGGTATTGGTATGTGTTAGACTTGGGCAACAGGGGGCTCTTCGTCTTCATGCTCGTCATCAGCAAAAAAAAAATCTTTGTATACCGCGAATATTCGCCTGTTCCTGTGTTCTCTTCGGGCGAATATTCGTGGACATTGTTCGTGTTCGTTTTTTCCGGTTAAGGGGTTAATACAATGGTTAACAGGGTTAACGCGTACCGCAGCAGCCCGGAGTTTAAATGTCCGTATGAGCAACTCTATTGGTCACCAGCAGGGGGCCTCCTGCTGGCGACCAATGAGCACACTACCATATATGCCTAATATATTCTCAGGCAGAATATTATGCTACTCAATGTAAAAACCAACAGAGGGCAGCATTCTGTCCGAAGATATATTAGCCATATGTGGCAGTGTGCTCATTTTCATTTATTAATTATTTAAATTAAATATATTTCTATGATCCGCTGGTCTCCCTGCTGCAACAGTTAAATGTCCGCGAGTGCTGACATTAATTCTGTCAGCAAACTCTTTTTTTCTATTTATTTGGGGTTTTCTTTTATTAAACTATTACACAGAAGGATCATGGCGAATATATTTATTGAATAAATGCAAATGAGCCCACACTAGCATATATGGCTTAATATATCTTCGGAACAGAATGCTTGCCCTCTGTTGCGTTAAGATACATTACAGTAGCATAATAACAACTTTAGAATTCAAGAATATGGAACCCAATGCTACTTAATGTATCTAACCAACAGAGGGCAGCATTCTGTCCAAAGATATATTTGCCATATGTGGCAGTGTGTTCATTTGCATTTATTAATTATTTAAATAAAATATATTCCCATGATCCGCTGGTCTCCCCGCTGCAACAGTTAAAAGTCCGCGAGTGCCCTCTGTTGGTTAGATGGCACGGTCGCTGGCACGGACATTTAACTGACACAGGGGGGAGACCAGTGGTGTCCCCGCTGTGTCAGTTAAATGTCCGTACCAGCGACTTTGTTGGTTGCGGATTTGTCAACTCCTGCGATGCCAAGAAGATAAGGTAAGCGAGATAGGGAAGGGACTGGGGAGATTAGTAGACGAAGACGATTATTTGTATAATAACATCGTTTTTTATACGAGTGCCTATTAATTTCCCTGTTTTTGAATTCACGGCTTGGCCCCCACGATTCTTTGGCACACGTTTTTGTAATCACGTTTTTGGACACTGTTTTCTTTTTAGAGGCAGTGAAGTCTGGACTTTACTGGAGGAGGATTGGGAGCCTTTCGGCCCCTTCCTCTCTTCAAGAAGGCCTGCAAGGAGTCTCACTCTTTGGAGTGAGACTCAAGATCCGACCCTCCCATGGGGGGGTTGGAATTTGTCCGAGTTCTCCGTGAGGGAACTCAGTATCGTAGTCTGGCTTCTGCTGCCTCGTGCACAGTTGCGGCACCCAGGAGCACGCACCTCGGGCTCAAAAAAAAAAAAGTAGACGAAGACGATCACAAGGATTCTTCATGTGTGTGTGTCTTTGTCTTCGCCTATGTTTTACCGGCACTGTCTTCTCTTCTACGTTTCTTCGGAACAAACAAAAAAACGGACTCTTCGTGTTCGTTTTCATGTTCGCCCGAAGACGAATGCCCAAGTCTAGTATGTGTGCCAAACTAAAGAAAACAATTTCTATTAAACGAAAACCTAACTTGAATTATTTCTGATGATTCATTACTGGCTATATTTTTATTTTAAGTGCCTAAGTTTTTTTTCTATTTCACCCCAATGTTGTATGATATATGTAATGTTATGTTATGTCCTACATTATATTTAATTTGCCATTTGATAAAGTCATAACAGATTTTGGGTGAATGTGATATTTTACAGATTTAAATTATTCATTGAAGGACATTGATGGTCTTTTTTCAACCTAAATTACTGCGTTACTATTTTACTATGACGTATTTCAGCTGGGAATTGCATTTTATTTGCTGTTTCGAGTGCAGACATAAACACTACTGTAACTTTTAGGGAACCTTGTAGTAGCCCAGCAAACATTATGAGCTTCTGGTAAGGTTGGACATTGGGGCAGGAAAGGAAGGATTTGGGACCCAAAGAGGGACTGTCCCTCCTAAAGAGGTACACTTGGGAGAAATACAATAATATGGTACGTGTATTTAACCAACATGTGATGTCCACCATTTGTCACTCCCTGGCCCTCCCCAATAAATAGTTCCTATGTTATACAACTTAATATTGAATTTCAATTCAAGCAAATAATCCAGTTACTAATTGTAATAACACTTTATTTTCTCTTATTCCAAAACAATGTTATATAGAATGTTCAGATGTTTCAATTTCTTCATGTTTCTCCATTTTCTAACTTATTTTACCCCCACATCTATTTCTCCACTACTCCTTTATTATTACTTTTAATATGCAATATTGTGTTATCTGTATTTCATTTTAAAAAGTATAAAATGGAATGAGCTTTGTTTTTAGAACAGTTATAACAGATAAATACGGATATTTGACCTCTAGAAGAGGAACTTGAACTTGTCCTTAGGTTACTTATCTGTAATATGGAGATTGGAGAAAAAAATAGCCATCTGGAGTATATGACCTTCATACATCTTGAATACAAGTACAGACGTAAGCAAGTTTCGTTGAAATTTTTGGCCTTGCATTGGCATGGAAATGACCCAGATTTAAGGACATGTTGAGACAACATTCTGTAGTTTAAGTCACACTGGCAGTTAGATTATATTGTACATAATGTCTTGTATATAGTTTAATTCATATTTATTTTAATAAAAATTGCATTCATAGATCAAGGGCGCAGGGGCATAGATGCCTCTCAAGGGAATTTTAAAATCATTTTAACCCTTTCATTCCACCAGGAATGGGATGCTACTAGATGGGGCCTGTGCCTCTCATATGGTGTTTTTGTATATAAATTTTATCCCCCAGTTGCTTTCTCTCAACTTGAATCGACTCGACTCTACTGCAGCGTAAATCCATTCCATTCTGTCCACCACATTTGCAATCACGGTTTAGTGAACAGATCCTCCCTATGTTTGCACCAGGAAGATTCACTGTTATGATGAGGAGCTAAATTAATAAAAAGTGTTAACGTAATCATGTTGTGATTTTTTTTTGTTGCTTTTTATGTAATTGTATCAATTGAAGATTAGGGCTTTCCAGAAAAACAAATATATTAACACAATAGTATATTCTTAATTGCTACATTTTTGTGTGCCACACATTGTTTCTATATTTGTATTGTTTACTACTTACAGTATATTCGATATCAGGAATTCAAAAGCCACATAAAATGTCATGTATGCCATACAAGTACTTTATTTGTATAATTAAAAATAGAACCATCTACCTTTTATATTACAATCAAATATGGTACAGCTGGACTTATAAATCTATTATAAATAAAGATTACATGCAACACAAACCATTTTAAAATTGGATTCTGGAATTAATGGGAAAGAATAAATGAACGACACTGTGATGTGTGCACTGTTGTTACATTTTGATTACACAAAACACTACATTTTTTATGCTCAGAGTAAATATTGAACTACAGACACCACGCAGCTGATCAAAGCTATTTGCTTATCCCATCTGATTAAACTTCAGCTAATAAACACAACCTCTGGTAAGTCTTTCAAAATAAAAATTATCTCTGACTATGGGAAAACAGGATAAGCCAGCATTTGATGCACTTTTGGTTAAACCCTAACACATTCCCATGTTATGTTAAATATTTTCAGCTACCTGTACAAACATTTCAGAATTAATGTCTACCAGTTTTAGTTTAAAGTTATAGAACATTTCTCAGTCACATAAATTCACAGTATGTGCCATTTCAAAAGGCAATGCTTCCTTCACCGCGGGGGAAATGGTCCGCATTTCATGCTCTAAAGGGTGCTCTTTGAACGCTATGGCTTTACATATCGACATAATAACAATCATCTGTTAAAAATTACACAAATACAACCTCAGGTGAACAACAACACATGACATATTACACCATGTCATGATTTATTCAACAAAAATAAAGCCAAAATGGAGAAGCAATGCATTGTACTTATATAGCACCAGCGGATTCTGTGAAGGAAGTGAAGGAAGACATTTGCCTCTATATCCACTTCATACATGGATCGGGAAGAGATTCAATAGCCAGATCACCACTCACAACACCTTTTTTCTTTTTCTTTTTTTTTGGAGCCCGAGGTGTGTGCTCCTTTGGTGCAGCATTCCGTGCAGCATTGGTGCAGCATTTCCAAAGGGAAAGACCCCTTTATGGATAGAGGTAAGGGGCCATAAGGCTCCCTATACCTCTTCCACCTAAATCAAGCTGTGTCCAAAAACGTAGTGCCAAATCAAAATCAAAAATCAAGTGGTGGCCTCGCCATGATTCAGTAATGTGAGTTAAAAATCCAATTCATAGGCACACGTGAAAAAACGTAGTGAATAAATAAATACCGAGCCATTCCTGGCCGGAATCAAAAAAATTTTGCTTATCCGCAAGCCCATAAGGGTCAGGGGAAAAAGGATGCATAGTAACAAAAAGCTTCAGCGCATATCGTGTGCTCACAATATTCACAGTGGCATGCAAGCTGTGAAAGGGTGTGACTCCAGCATTACACCGGGGCAAATAGGCACCTCGGACTCCTTGCTACCTCGAGCAAGGAAGCCTGAGACTATTCTGGACATCCCCCAAGTGAGAATTCAGACTAAATTCCTTCCCTCCCCCATGGGAAGGCCAGATCTTCAAGTCTAACCCCGAACGGTAAGACCCCTTTGAACTTCAGGTCAGTTCCCGAAAGGAAAGACGCCTTTATGGGATGATGGCCCCGCTGTGGTTCAATAACATGGGATCCAAATCAAATTTATAGGTACTCGTGAACAAAGTGGATAAATAAATAAATAAGAGCCAGCCATTCCTGGCCGGAATAAAAAAAAATTGTGCTTAACCCCAAACCCATTAGGGTCAGGGGAAAAAGCATGCATGATAGCAAAAAAAACCTTTAGTGTAGATCATGCGCTCGCTATTTCACAGTGATGTGCAAACTGTGAATATGTGACTCAAGCATTTTGCCAGGGCAAATCAGCACCTTGGGCTCCTTGCTACCTCGACCCTAAGGCCAGAGGATCAAATGTTTCCCCCCTTCCCATAGGGTACCACACTTGATTTAAGCCAAAAGGCCGAGAAACAATCAACACTCACAGACAGCTGGTGCAATAGGTAGATCACCACTCATGGACAGCTTTTTTTTATCCGATCTCTTTTACACCAAGAAGGCTGAGGACCCCAGCTTTCATTACTATTCATTCAAATCAAAAATCCGTGTGCAATGGGACCCTTTAAGCCTTGCTAGCCTTTCATCATCCCAGCCAGGAAGATGCAGCCTGGCTGAAGAGTTACCCAGCCAGAACACACGATTGAAGAGCTGAACACAGCAATCCCTTAGCCAGCCCTGCTGGTAGCAAGCAGCCTCCAACAATGATTTACCCCCCTGATAAGGGCAGGACCAAAGCTTACCCCAATTTTTTTTTTTTGTTGGGGGACCCACCAGATCCTGCCCAAGGCCAGGCCCAGCAGTTTCCCCTTGAACTCTGTGGACCACCCAGAGCCTGCCAGAAGGCCAGAGCCCAGCAGCCCCCCTTAAACTTCTGTGGGGACCACCCAGAGCCTGCCAGAAGGCCAGAGCCCAGCAGCCCCCCTTAAACTTCTGCAGGGGACCACCCAGAGCCTGCCAGAAGGCCAGAGCCCAGCAGCCCCCCTTGAACTGTGCAGACTCCTAATGCAATTGTCCTGATGATTAATTTTGTCAAATAATGATAAAGCCTGGCTGCAAACACAAGTCATGAACAGCTGAGAGGCAGCCTCCAACATACAACCTTAACAGTAGTCATCAGCATAAGGTTGTGAAACCAGTTTCAGTTTGAGGCTTGAGGTAACTAAGAAATGCCATTATATAAGTTATGGTGGGTAAAAGTTATGGAAAACTCTTCCACTAAAATGTAGGGGGTAGTAGAAGTATTATTAAACACTCATCTACAGACACCAGACAAGAAGTCTGTTTTTCCCTCAGAAATCTCATGGTGCTGCCACAACCACAAGGGATTCTGGGTAGGCGCATGCAAATAAGGTCAACAATTATCACCTTTTGCCCCTATATCTACTTTATGCTTTAGGAAATGGTGCTTGTAATATAATAGTGCCTATGGTTGGGCATCTGTTCAAACTGTATTCATTCAGAGATAAATGTAGGGTAGGTTTTTTAGGCTTTACAACTGAGAATGTCTTCCTGTAGGTAATTTTTATTTTGAAGAAAATGCAAATAGGGATGCAACAAAGAGACAAACAAGACACATATAAATTGCAACTGTTATTTGAAGAAAAGGGAAAAAAAGGTTGTTCCAGTAATTTGTATAACCTGTAATTATCATTATAATTGCTCACCTGTAAAAGTCACTTTCAAAGACAACCTATAGTTATACTGTACCTTGGAGAAAAGGAAAAAAAAACATGAAACGATTAATTACACCATGTTACAAATGCAATGACATCTTTATCTGAATTGCAAAATGTGATCATATTTGTAACTGAAGCGATGCTCTCTATGTGCCCTGTGTTTGGAATAATTTCCTTAAGATAGATAAAATGAGAAAATAAATAAAGAAAAAGGCTCTGTGTATAATAGTCCTTGTTCCTTACGTTTCACACACAGGATTTTGTTGCCCAAATTAACTTCCCTTTCTTTTACATGGATGACAAATGTATCACAAAAACAAAGAGCCTTCAGGTTAGCCACATCTATTTTGGAGGGTTGTATTTGCATATACTGACCCATCACCGCTCCTAAAGTGCAATAACAATGTTATTATTTTAAAGAAGGCTACTTTATAAAAAAGAGATACAGGATAAGAGTTAGGAAGCTCTTCCAAAGAGTAGCCCAAACCAGGGCAGCTTCTCCCCTCCGTGGTCAGCATCCTCAATGCATTAAAAGGTGCGCATCCAGTCTATGGAGGCAAAGCCACCATAGTGTAATGGGCCAGATGGGGAGATGAACAATCTCGCTTGTAACCGTCCCGTTGTGCAGCGGGACACCGGGGAAGTTTGATCGCCTAAGAGTACAGGATATGACAGCCTAGTACGTGATACATCACTGCCTAGATACTTTACTTTATCTATGATTAGCTATGCCAATCTTAGGTAAAGATACCCGCTGTTACTCGTCCTTGGACTGACTTTAGCAACAAAGACTTTAGCAGATAAAAAAAGTATTATACATTGAAGGGTTAACACTAAAGAAAAATAATCTGAGATTTCACCAAAATGAGACGAATTGAATACTATAATTATTTTTTCTTTTAATTCTTTTGAAGTGTCTTTATAAATGAATGCCTTATTCAGAGGCAATTATCAAATCATTGACAATTTTAATAAGATCATTGGAATGTAGAAAATAATTACACACGATGGTGAAATAATTATTCTTGATCATATATAGCTTTTTTTAAAATTTTGTGGCAAGCTCCTTTTTTTATTTTAATTTTTTGGATGGTCCCTTTCCTCAGGCCGAAGATGAGGACTTGAGGGCTTTACGTAGCATAGTTGGATGGTCCACAAAATATTTATTTCCACAGCTTGCACTCTTTTAATGAAAATCACTGTTTATACCTCTGGCACCAAAAGAGTATTGGATGTACCTCATCCTTGCCTACCTGAGAGACAATTGTTAGGGTTGTTATTTTTTATTTTACTCTCACTACTCTCTCCATCCCACAGGACAGGGATGAATGAAGTGGGAAAGCAACAGAATGGGGACAGTGGTTCACCAATGGGTTAATGCAAATGGCCATACGGGCATAGATGCCCTACCATGCAATCATAGGATGGAGGATGATAGACAAGAGCGCGATGGCCTCTTTGCTCAGTGGGGTAACTACAGGGGTCACAGCGGTCATAGTTGCAGTGTATGTATGTGAGCATGGATGTCTATGTTTAAGTGTGGGTGTGCATGGATGTGTAATTGTGTGTGTGTATGATAGCATGAATCTGTTATTGTGTGTGTGAGCATGGGTGTGTAAGTGGGGTGAGATGGAGTGTGTGTTAGAATGAATATGTACGTGCGTGTTAGTGAGTATGTGTAAGTGTGTAATTTGTGTGTGTATGTTGGAAGGGGCAAAAAAGGCACAGAGAAGTTGTTTGTGGGCAATAATAGCACATAAAAGCTGTTTGAGGGCAAAGATGGCATAAATAAGCTGTTTGGATGCACTGAAGAACTGAGGCAAAGATCGCACAGACAGGCTGTTTGGGGGTTCGGATGGTACTGATAAGATGCCTGGGGCAAAGGCACTTAAGCTGTTTGGGGTCAAAGGAGGCAGTCACAAGCTGTTTAGGGCAAAAGTGGCACTGTGACACACGTTGCTTGGCGAGGTTGGGGGCCCATCAGGGCTATTTTTGCACCAGGGCCCTGTGGTTTCTAGTTAGGTCATTGTCTGATCTTCACATTTTTCAGGGAATATTTATTTATTAACTTAAATAACCACACTCCCGAGCATGGGATGGGTTCAGGGGGTATACTTGGGGTCTGTATCCTGGGGACCTTTTACTATTATACTTTTTCATCTATCTGATTGAGAGTTCGCCATAACAAGCCAATATAAATATAACATTTATATATAAAAAAATAGTAAATCACATTGAATTTAAAAATAATAATAAACTTGAAACTAAAAAGTGGAAATGGCTTGAAATACAATTACAATTTAATGTCCTCAAGGGAAACGTTAATATTCAGTATAAGCTGCCTAAACGAATAAATGTATTGAAACATAGAAACATAGAATTTGATGGCAGATAAGAAACATTCAGCCTGTCTAGTCTGCCTGGGTTCCATGATGTGTTAATCTCTAAAAATAAAATGTATTATACATAGAGAGGGTATGAGATAGACTACGTAATGTACGTACCCTAAATGCCCGTTCTACCCCTCAGCAATTTGTAACCGTACATTCACAACAACACCACATGTCTCCGGACGGCATAATCAATAGAACATGTAAAAACACAATGTGATTACCACAACTTTTTTAGTGTTCAGGAGGCCCATCAATTTTTTAATTAATTGCCTTGCAAATGATCTTTTATTGCTGAATTAGCTCTTAATCTGCTGTGCACATTGTTCCGATACGCTCCAGTAACGCTGTAATATCCTTACTCCATTACTGGCATACTAGCCGGGATTGGCAGCACGAGAGGCAGAACACAAAGGGATTCCTTGGCTTGGTGAAGAAAGCACATTATAAACTCGTCTTGACAGACTCAACGTTTGTGTTCTAAAGATACTGCATTTGCAGTGAGGGTAACATTTTTTAAACCGGGTAACATGTATAATATGTTTTCTTCAATGCCCAATTTTATATCACCCCTTTATTTCTCCAAATATATATCATTTCTGGCAACATGTATCATATGTTTTCTATGACCCTTTGGGAAGTCACACTGAAGATGTGTGTGGAGAAAGACCTTCAACGGTTCACATGCCAGGAGAAATGTATACAGCTCTTTTCATTTGTTTTTATTATTTAACAATCTTGTTGCCATTTAATATTGACTCTAGTTCCTTAGAAGGTTGTGCTTAATCTGGTTCCAAATATAATTTCTACCACTTATTTTATGTAAAGTATACCCTCTCGCAAGCAATAACCCCTACCCTACTGTCAAAACGCACAAAAAAGATTTTATTGACCAAACCAATTAAGTCACTATGCAGCCTTCAATCGTACATACACACACACTATATGGACAAAGACTTTCATGATTATTATTTTGTATTGTTTTATACGGTGCCATCATATTCTATAGCTCTGTATAATGCATAGACAGGACATAACAATTAGTATTTAATAAATACAGAATAAATACAGAATTATACGTGAGAAAGGCACTGCCAATTCATCCAGTAGAATATTTGTGAGGTGAGGCACTGATGTTGGACCCCCAGCTCACAATCTCTGTTCCAGTTCATCCCAAAGGTGTTCGATGGGGTTGAGGTCCGGGCTCTGTGCGGTCGGTCAAGCTCTTCCACCCCAAACTCATCCAACCATGTATTTATGGACCTTGTTTTGTGCTCTGGGGCCCAGTCATGGTGGAAGTGAAAAGGGTCTTCCCCAAACTGTTCCCATAAAGTTGGAAGCATCACATTGTCCAAAATGTCTTGTATGCTTAACCAATAAGGTTTCCCTTCACTGAGAGTAAGGGACCCAAATATTTCTATAGGTGATAGGTATGTCCCAATACTTTTGTCTATATAGTGTATCTAAATATTTAACCAGTGTGCCAAATGGCCAGTCGGGGCCTGCTTTTTTTAGCGCTACACCCGAGAATTAATGTAATTAAGGTGAATGTAAATTTGGGTCTTTGGGAGGGTGCATATTATCCAGTTTTCTGAATGTTTGTTCAACTTGATAGTTCTTTTTTTTCCCTTTACATTTCTTGTAAGAGCCATGGCCTTTTATTTTCTGGATCTGCTTTGTAACCTTTAAAACAAAACAAAAAAACACAGTTCAGAGTTTAATAGACATCAAAAAAGCATTATCACTATAGTAATTTACAAAATTGCTGTTGCCATGGAAATCACAGTGTACTCTTCTATATACTGCCAATCGCAGGTTCTCAAAAATTGGAGAAAATAATAAAATACTTGTTTTTTTTAGAAATAACTTGTGAGTTCTGTAAATTAATACACAATCGGCAGCAGCGGTTTTGTTCAAATAACATTAGCATTGTGGGTTAATTCATTATTTATCAACATTTATTGTAAATGTCAAAATGTTTCTCAAGGCTTTACTTATATTATGCGCACCAAAATACCACATTATCCATTCAATACCTTATCAATATGATATCTTTGAACTTTTATATGATCTTTAGAACACAGAGACAAATTTGAATAATAAAGACTATTTGAAACCTAATTACATATTTAGAGTGCAAATTATACTATGGCATTAACCGCTCTTTGTATTGAAACTTTGTTATCCAGATAACTGCATAAATCTACATTATGCGCTGTCTACCAGTGCAGCGGTGAAAGGATGGTATTTATCTGCATATATGTAATGATATCGTTTTAATGTATTTTATTGTTCTACTTATATTTGTGGAAAATTCACAGACGCGCCCACGAAAAATATCGCTTAACATTACCCACTGAACAGAAAAGGCAACTAGAAAAGGAGACATTATGTATTATATTATATTATTAGATATGTTCAAAATCAGATTTAATCTGCTTTTTTACCTGTTGTTTACCTGTACGTTCTTCTCTGGACATCATGACCATTTTTGAAAGTCAGTAGGAGCACACAAATTTTATATGATTTTGCTTACATGATATAAAATATGGATTTATAAGTCATCATTAGGCAGTATCCATACAATGATAACGCATTATAAAACTGTATTTGAGATTAGAAGTATGCAATGATGTTCATAGTAGCCTTGCCAAATGTATTTGCATGTTGTTTGCGAGGGCATGAAACTCACAAAATTACAAACCTCTATTCGCTACATTAAATTATAAAATAAAAATAATAAAAAAGGGATGCTGGCAATTGAACACCCCCTTCTCCCAACCCTGTGCACAGTAGGGGTATTTAACATACTTGGATGGATATATGACTCTTAGTACCCCCATGACCTTTTAATGGGGATGATGTGGTTAAATAGTTATACTTGAACCCATGGGAAGCACTTCCTCTTTTCTCTTAGTGGGATGGGGGGTTAACGTTCATATAAATTACTTACATTTGGGAGGGCATTGGATCCCCCTCGCCCCCTTACCTTTGGATCTGGATTATGCAGCTTTTCATAATCTCGGTGATCATTATGGAAATTCACTCAGTAGAGCCAGCTTCCCACCTCGCTATTTCTGCTCCGTCATTTTGTTGGAAATTTTCCTAAGGTAATGTTTGTGGAAATGTGGAAGAAGAAAGAAAAGAGAAGAAAGAAGAACAAGAAAAGGAAGAAACAAGAGGCAGAGCTGCGAGACACGGAGGTGGAAGTGGTCACCATCTATCTATCTGTATGTTCTTTGAGTAACCTTGGCAAATACCATGCCTGTGTGAAAAGAATAAACTACTTTAGCAGAGTGCACAAATTATGGGAAACTGTGGAAAAAAATCAATGCCAGCTACTTCAAAGAAGGGTTACAGCAAAATGTTACTAATTATGGTGTGTTTAGTCAAGAAACTCTTTCAGGAGAACTATATATTTTCTAGAAGAAAAAAATAATAGCAAAGCATTTAGTATAAATTCCAAACTATACCTTGAAATTAGTTTTAATATATGAATCCCAAGATAAAAGTTATTAAGGCCATTAATGATTCTTTCTTTCATTGTCGCTGTCATAGTAGATTACTAAGTAATGGCACAAACAAAACATACTTATAAATAATAATACTTTCAGTAACAAGATTTTTCTCTAATTATGAGTAGCAAATTGAAATTTAAGGAGTTTACTGGTAGAATCCAACACTATCTGTTTGTAATTTCATTCTGTCACATTACATTTTATCATATTGGTATATTTACCTAACTCATTGCTTTATATCAATCCAATAATGTTTAACTTTGTATATCTGGATAACTATAAGCCAGTGGACGTTTATATTGTATTTAACATTTAATTTATTAATTACCACTCAGTCATTCATTTTTTTGTCTAGTGAAGGTGACACTGTCTCATTAGTGATTTATAATCTACTTTTGTATTTTAAAAGCAGTTATTACATAATTATACTATTTTATTGCTATAGTGACAATAATGTTTATATGTTATGAAAATATTCTAACAACAATGGCATTAAATATTTGCATAGTTAACCTTTTTGCAATTATATCACTGCTGTGTTTATATAATAGATACCTCCAGCTAGAAATGTGGATGAAGAAAGAAGAGAGGAAAGAGAGGAGGGAAGAAAGAAGAACAAGAAAATGAAGAACAAGAAGACGCGAGATGCAGAAGTTGAAGTGGTCAGCAGAGAAGGTAGGGAGACATTCTGAGAATATGAGAGGGTGGAAGTGAAAGAGCCCAAGAACTTTGGCAATGTCTAGCTTTTTGTTTCTTTTTTGTCTGTTTCGTTAGGGCTCTGGCCTCGTTTTTGTATTGTTGAATTTTTTTGTATTTTGTTAAATTTGCAATTCGTACGAATCCGAATGCACAAGTCTATTTTTTTTGTATTTGTCTTTATCATGAATCTCTAATATTTATACTTAACTGAATGCCTAATACATTTTTGATAAATTGCTCATGTATGTCCTAAAAATGTTTTTTTTTATGAAATAATAAAAAAGGATTCGGTGACATAATATGGCCATGAATAGCACACTGCTATACTACCCTGATATTAGTCCTATCTAATCCTAACATGCTTGTATTGCTTCAGTATTTTAACATAGTACATCTCAAGGTTTAGTCTACACATGCTGAAGGAAAAAAATGTTACTTTAAGGTTATTTTAGCACAAAAAAATTTCAATTGTACTTAAGTAATGTAGCCCATTTGTTATACTGTATATATTTCTCTTAACAAAAAAACACATTAACATTAATCAAGGTAAAAAATATATGAATGCATTATAACAGCTAAGTATTAAGTAGTGGAGTCTAAAAGTGTAAACTATACTTTTTCTAATGGATTTTGGGATTATTTTTTATATTGCTCTTCAGTCTCACTCCCTGCACCGAACTAGCTATCTTTAATGAGATGCTGATTGAGGATTCTAGAATTCACTCTACGTTGATTATGTGTTATTTTAACAGTAGAATGGCAATAATTTCCTGTAATACCACTTGTTAAGGTAATTATGTGGTAATTGCCTTATCAAGGTGTCATAGAGAAGGAAGGAAAATGCTCCAAGATTTCGCAGCTGCTGAGATTCCGAGCCCCAAGTAAGTATTATTTTGAAAATTATTAAGCTAAATTTTAGTTGCTGAATAAGAATGGATCTGTTCTGAATTTACTTGCTGTGACCCTTTTATGTGACTGGTCTTTTGATTTTATTAGGTGATTTTAGGACAAATACTGCGAATATGCAGTTGATATTTTGTTCATGGAATTCATTCAAGTTTCTAACGTATCCGCTAGCGGGCACACAATCTCTCTCGTCTGAGCCATCATCACTCAGTGTGAATGTCTTGTAAATGTAGAGAAAAAGACTAAACATGGAGCAATTACATTTACACTGGGATGTAATGTATTAAATATTGTGGTTTTGTTGTTCTCTCAAATCATGATAGACATGCACGTCATTTAGTAAACACTCCCTGCCTGACCTTGTATGTTTCACGTTCCTTTTACTATTTACAATGAGTTTGTAGCTTTCATTGCCGATCTATTAATATATGATAATAGATATAATGTTTCATTAATACAGGGTTGTAAGTTATATTGCTTAGAGTCAATATAGTAACAGTTTAAGAAAAGGAAAAAATAAATAAAAAATATATAAATATATATAGTAAATATCAGCAATATGACTTATATACTATTAATACAATAGATACGATGTCTTACGTCCCAGTTTTTCAGGCACTGGCCCGGGTAGCTGACCTGCTTTTCCATTTTTGATCATTTGGATCATGGGCCAGTTGGGGAGATCCTTTAATCTCATATGACTGGTCCAGCACAGTCCTCCATTGTAGCTCCCATATGAAACATTTTTTTTAAATGATTTTACTTCGTTGAGAGGGTGAACAGCCTCCCATCAGATGTGGTAGAGGCATTGACCATGCATGGGACAGGCATATGGTTATCCTGAATCGAAGACAAGATTAAGGACTGAGTAAGATCTGAGTCTAATATCAGGAAAACTTGTAGACTTAATTGGAATCGAATGGTTCTTATCTGCTATCAGCTTCCATTTCAATGTTTAAGCTGCCATGGCTTCTCGGGTAAGACGGGTGCAGGGCTATGCCCCGACTTCTTGGGCTGAAGGCAACCATCTCCACCTTTTGCTATACTCCCCTACGCAGGTGTCTCGATTTGGACACCTGCATTTTTTGTGGGGTATACAATATCATATGCAACTCCCATCATACTAAATTTGATAATATACCTCACTGACAAAATAAAATCAAAAAGTCCTTTGTGAAATCTCTTACTGTTTTTTGTATGGCATATATATCGGCGCTGAATCTTGATGAGGCTCTTGGCAACATTTTTGCTGGTGGTCCATTTCGATTTTAAAAAAGGACAAGAAAAAGTTTGACTCGCAGTCAGTTTTACAAAAAGGAATATAAGAAATTATCAAAGAACAAAGTTTTCTTTAAATACTCCAGCCAATCAGAGCTATGCGCCTTCACAAACCACTGAACGCTCTTTCTGATTGGAGGATACTGGAGATGTAATTTTTTATAACTCTTTTGCATCCAAAAAGGGTATGCATGCCTTACGGCCCCCAAGGGCCCTAATCCAACACTGAACGGGATATGTACTGGAACATTTGAACTTGATGCAACTAAGTTTTACAATAAAAGAAATATATTTCCTTGTGGCTATATTTTATACCAAAAATTGGATATTCTAGGATATTCCTAGAATTCTGTAGTCTGTGCAATGACTTTGTCCATCTTTTAAGTGCACTGCATTTACCGAATCAATGATTTGAGTTCTGAATAACAGCAAAATGCCTCCTCGCCGCGTCATTGTACTCAATAGTAAAAAAATAAAATAAAAAAAAAGGCGCACATTAAAAGTAGCAATAGTAGGTTATTTTGTGAGTCAGTCAATGAATAATGAAAGAGTTGAAATTAAAAGGCGGTTGGAGGCAAATTGTTTTCTCGTGTCATCAGTCACAATGTAAAAGAGCCTCTTTTTACACAAATGATTAATTATTATCAGAGAAATCCTATAGCCTTAATAAAGCATCCATATGGCCTTTTACCAGAATCACGAGTTAATAGACAGTGGGTCGCATTGACAAAGTGTTGTTGCTTAAGTCCATAATTTCATCGTGCGGATGGGTAAAAGAGTGAATCTTACTCTTAGTAATTGAGTATTGATTTGAAAATAAATGGTACAGAAGATACTAGCGGGGGAAAAAAAATGCAGGATATTATCTAGACAGCGACAACAATGAATAGTGTCGAGTTTATGTGAAAGTTATGGATCAAGTTGATAGCTAAAGATCTGGCCTTGGTGTAATTCTCTCATCCTATTTTTTTAACTTTAAAATATTAATATATATATACCAACAAATGACGCTTTAGCAACTTGAATGTGCGGCAGAAAACTGCTTAAAATGTTGTGGTAACGGTTTTGCAGTAAAAATCCGCACATAAAAAATATCATGAAGGTCATACATAAAGTCTGTTGCTGGGTTAACCCTCTGCTTGCCAACCGCGTATATGTAATATGTGGTTGTCAAGAAAGGCCCAGAATGGCAACCTCGTATCTCATATGTGGTGGCACATCAAGGTGTCTTGTAGCATGGTTGCGAAAAGGTTCCTGATCAATTATGTTACAAGCTATGTATCTATGAATAAGTGTAAGCTTTTTTATGAGACTGATGCCTGACTATAGCAAAACTATGAACATTTTCCCAGAATGCAATGAGGAAAAATGTGCCCTAAACATTGGCCTATAGGGTTAGCATAGTCATAAATCAAAGCTAATGTATAAAAAAAGACAGGCTTCCTTCTGTTTTAGAATGAAAGGGGGATTTTTATATTGCTTTTCTTTTTGTTTAGTTTTTTTATGTTAATTAACCTAATTAACTTAACAAAGTTAAATAGTTTTTAAAAAAAAAAAAACAATTTGTGAAGTAAAACTGCATTTTTAAATGTAAAAAATAAATATATCAGCAGACTGCTTTCAGTATCTGAAAGTCCAGAGTCGAGCCTGATTATAAAGAAAAATGAAGACTTGCGGCCTTTAGAATCCATTCTAGAGACAGGAGCTCTCGGAGGAATTCACTGCCGACTTGTATATTGCTTGTTTATGAAGTTGTACAAGTAGATATCCTGGATATGCTATTAAACAAAAATGGAATACCCTATTAATTAATTAGTCTAAGTTAAAGGCACTTTAATTGTTCATGGTAGAACAGCTTGCTGGGAACTGCACTAGTTATTGGCATCTTTTATCAAATTCATAACTTTTAATAATCCCATTTAATGTAATACCATAATCGATATGATTTAAGAACCTATGTTTATTTAATATTTGAGACCTACTGTTAATGAAGTGCCATCATCTGAAAACTAAAAGGGTTAACATTCACCATATTATCTTAAAATCCCAGGCTGTATCGCTAAATATATAAATATTGGCTCAGGAAAATGTTATAAATGTTGTTGTATTAGATCATATACA
>VKOC01005873.1:0-13617 GCA_009364415.1 Spea multiplicata
GGTGGGGGTTTTATGAAATGATAGACTTCAGTTTGAAGGCCTTATTGAATTATCCTATTGGATAAAATAGAATAATTTTTATTTATTTTTTTAAGATTCGTATTGACTGCAATAACGAGAGAAGTGTACATACTAAAAGTTTGCAGAACACCTCCATTGAGGGCAACCGCTTGCGCACCGGCAAAGATCGTGTTCAAAAGAAGGAGAAACCTGAAGGCATGGATGGCCAGCAAATGGTTAATGGAGTACCGTAACCATACATGTTTGTAGTAATAGACACAGTAATAGACACAGTCTCAACAAAATAAAATTTAACAAAAGCATCATTTTGCATTAGAGAAACCTGTTAGGCCAAAGACAAAGGGGCAAGTTAATGCAGGATATGAAACCGAGTTCCTGTTAGCCTTATTTTGTTAGTGTTGGCTGTTAACAGTTTTCAAATGTCAGGCGTTGTAAACATTTGCATTAAACATCAAACCTTCTGAGGCTTTCAAGTACATATTGCACTTGATTTAAAAAAAAAAAAAAGAAAGTATTCTTTGTTTAAAAGAGAAAATAAATGAAAACGTAATAAGCTGTGTGTTGGTATACTTGTGTTCAGTTCTAATGCAGCTGATTAAAATAATAAAAAATAGAAACACTGCTATCTTTAAAAACGTAAGATTGAATAATGAATGCGTGTAATTCAGCTGGACTTATGTTTCCTATTGTGCATTACGTCTTATGTCCTTTCACATGTCTAACTCATTGGAAGTATCTAAGTGGGACCTTAGGTTTGTGTAATATAATGAATTCTCATTTTCATTGGGCAAAAAAAAAAACCACAAAAAACACAAAGTGTTGTATGATCTGTGCCTTTTTTTTATATCTTGGCAGGTAGGGAAATTTGGAGGCAGAAAACAAGGGAGAGGGACTGTAACAACTAAATGTAAAATATATGTAGCAAATCTTGTCAAACATTAGGAGTTTTTAGAAAAACTGCATGCTTTACATAATATTTTACTTGCTTAAACATAAGTCTTGGCTACAAAAAATGTAGAAATGTGGTTTTGCACTGACAAATTATTAAGCAGTCAACGGGGACACAGGATACCTTGATTTTTCTTTCCCCTGTTGCAAGAGATTAAAAACATTTCAGTTTTTGTTTAGTCTGTGATTATTGTGTACCCATTTACAAAATAGATTTTTGTTTTGCCTAAACTGTTCTATTTTTATATACTTTTTTCATTTCAGTATCAATTGTTTTTTTTTTCGTTTTTTTTTTTTTCGTCCTGCCATTTTGGAGAAATGCATACATTGCAAACTCTTAACACCATGCAGACTAGGATGAATGAAAATAATGTTCTAGGAATACAGAAACACAAGTACGTTAAACGTGGAATCTGGTAGTTTTGCGTGATGATTACAGAAGAAGGCATTCCAAACTTTTGTTTGCTTGATCATTCCTGAAAATGTTAAATCTATTTACTGCGGGGAAGCTGTGACGGATTCTCTGTCCACTTTTTTTCTTTTCCAGGCTCAGAGCTGCTTTGCTGTGTCGATCAGCCTTTTTTAATGTACAAAATGTACAGCAAAACCTTGCTTTTGATGTATGTTGTGGAAATCCGTTTTTGTTTCAGGTTTTCTCTCCCTCGACCCCTTTTCTGCTCTTGCATATATGTGAGTGAATATAAATAAAACGGCAGCAAACTGCACAATTCATACTTAAAATGTCTTACGCATATTATTGCCAAACACTATTGTTGATTTCTAGTTTATTTATGTTGGGAGTGGATGCTATTGGCAAAACAAAACAAAAAATGGTTCCTTGCACACATCTGTAAGCTGTTTTGGTTTAAAATACTGTAATTAACTAGCAAGGTGGACTAACCTTGTGGCGCTCTTGGGGCAATATCCTCTGTACATATTAGCTGCAACAGATTGGATTTTATGTTGACATATTTGTTTGGTTATAGTGCAATATATTTTGTATGCAAGCAGTTTCAATAAAGTTTGATCTTCCTCTGCTAAGTGATGTCAATTGAATATTTGCATAGAAGAAATTATCCCCTTCAGACCAGAGATGTATCTGAGAAAGTTAGGGGGCTCTGCTGTCCTCCCGAGCCCTTCCAGCCAGGCTGTCCGTATTCAGAGTATCGCTATATATCTGTGCTTGCCCTGCTTGCTCTTTCCCCAGATCTGTTAGCGAGGAGCCAGTGATTCACGCTACCAGTGACCAAAATTCTAATAAAAATGAAAACCTTAAAGATAGAAAGAGACCACCCCTTATGGGATCCTCTCAACAAATTGTACTACTCGGCTTTCTTACATGAGTGGTATTTGGGTTCAACAATTTTAATTTCACACATACACTGTAAACTTTGCCCAGTGTTTTATAAGGGGTGGTCTTTTAGTAAATATAATACCCTATGCAATAAGTTCATTATAAATGTAAAGGTCAAATATCCAATACCAGTGGGAAGCAGGTCATGTCCCAGGACATGATAATTTAGCCCCATCCTAGAGTGTAGGATGCATAAACCTCTATGATTGCAGCCATATTTTATTATAATACATGATATTGTCAATGAAATGATAAGAATTGGAATATATATATTCAAATATGTATTAAGTTCCAGTTCTTATGCCTTCCTGGTTGTCTGTGGTGGAATCATGATTTGAGGATGAAATTCCAGTGTATGCCGGTATAGCAAAGCAACTCGTGTATTCTTGGTCGTTTGTGGAATTAGTGATTTGTTATGTGTCCATGGGGTGGTTTTACATATGACTTTGATTTATTATATTTTCCCCTGTCACTCCCAGTCAAACAAGAGACAGCTACGGCTATCCGAATAGGGCAGGAAAGAATAAAACCCTCAGAACCTCCCGCATACCCACAGTTCTTTCCTGCCCTGTTCCGGGTAGGTTCAGTCTTCCCCGTTTGTTTTCTCTGCTTCTGTTTTATTTTCATATTTTAACTGTCTTTTGTTATCAGAATGTTGCTAGATAAGCCAGACCTCCCTGAAGAATCTCCAGCTCCTTAAAAGGCTACATCCAAGACCAAGCATCTGGAAAAGATCTGTTCAGGAAGGAGTTAGAAGTTCTGTTGGAGAAAGTTGGAAAAAGTATTTTCTGCCATGTTTGTGTCCCAACCCATTCAAGGCATCCAGATTTCAGGATTCCAGACCCTAGTCCAGATTTCTGGATAGGCCTTATGGTTCAAGATTTCAGCCTTTCCGTGGTAGAGGCAGACCTTCTTCCTCTAAACAAGAGGACGGGGCTTCTAAGAAAGCATGACGCCAGAAACATTGCGGTATGGGGCAGGCTGAAGAGTCTTCTTCATCAATGGGCTCTTTTTTGTTCAGACGCCTGGACCCTGGGAATCATTTCCAGAGGGTATAGTCTGGAGCTAGTCAGTTCTCCTCCAGAGCCCCTTATAATTTCTACATCTCCTGCGGATCCATTCAGGAGAATGGTACTTCGGGACCTTGTTCAAGAGTTTGTGACAAAACAAGTGTTGATCCCTGTGGTCCAGGCCAGATGTTTACTCCCACATCTTCCCACATCACACAATGGCACGGTGCTGGCTTTCCTGAACAAGCAAGGCGGCACAAGGAGTTTTCAATTGGGTGCTCTTCTTCACATTTTGGCCGTCTTCGTTCATGGGAAGGAGAACATTACCGCAGATTTTCTCAGCAGAACATCTGTTCTTCAAGGAGAATGGAGCTTGAACACTGCAACAGGAAACTGCCTCTGTTTTATTCCCTGTAATCGACGGGCCGCCCATTAGCTCTGGATGCCTTTTCCCAAACTTGGGACTTTGATTTGCGTTACATCTTTCCCTCTCCTCTTCTCATCACCAGGATTCTCCGAAAGATCAAAAGAGACAGATGCCGGGAGATCCTAATAGCTCCCGACTGGCCCAAAAATCCGTCTGGCCATAGAGCCTCCAAAGAACTTGGAGAACCAGCCGGACCTGCTCCATACCACTCTGCCTCCCAGATATGCCTCTTGACCCGGGCTATTTGCGCAACTCTGTCCCAGCCCAGATATGCTTAATATCCCCCTAATATACCACTCTGCCCCAGATATGCCACTCTGCCCTACAGATATGCCTTATAGACCCCTATATGCTACTCTGCCCCCCAGATATTCCTTTAAACCCCCTATATGCCACTCTGCCTTCCTGATATTCCTTTTAACCCCCCATATGCCACTTTTACCCTCCCCCGACTTACTAGTGCATCCCTCATGCTTCAGATTCCTTGGTGTCTAATGGGGCATGTGGGGATCTGGATCTTAGTCTTATAGTCAGATCTCTATTTGAGGTCTGATTAGAAGATGACCTTGAATATAAAACAATGGTTTGCTCTGAAAAAAATCCTCTCATAACTGAGCAAATACGGTATATGTTTATGTCGCTTCCAGTAGATGGCGATCCAAGATCACAAATATCTAATACATAAAGAAAATGCCAGGTGTAAAGTTGGAAAACAAACAACCTACACAGTCTACATTCACTATTAGTTATAGGAAAGTTTCAGATTCTATGATACCGTGGATAAACCGTCATGTTCTTGTGATTTTAAAGAATGAGACAAAGATAAATCTTTTTTCTTCCCCCATGTATATGCGCTCCATTTTTTGCTGTTGGGAAAGATAAATCATGTCAGAACTTTTTCCACCTTTAATGTGACCTATAACTATCCCAATTCCGACCTATAACTTGAGCAATCCCCCTCGCAGAGGGACAAAACCGGAAGTTGGCGCATGCGCATTTCGATTCTGGTCCCGCCCCCCTACTGCGCGTGCGCACCCTACCTAATTATGGGCAGAATCTATAGGGCAGGGGTGTCCAGGTTTTATCTGCACTGGGCCACCAGAAATGTTTAGCTTTATAATGCATATTAATACAGGGTTATTTTGGCGATAATGAAAAAAACAGTGGAAAAGTTGTTTTGATCAACTTTTATATGTCATTCTATCAATACTGAATTACTGAAACAGTAAAACACAGTCAGTCCACAAACCATTTAAAACAAGTTTAGTCAAATAAAACTGCACAAGCCTGGAGCACACTGTGGGTACAAGCTGGATTTAGGATGACTGATGCACACGGGAGGCAAGGCCGGATTAAGAGCATCATGGGCCTGGTGCTGAGGATTTTGGTGGCCATTTTATGGAAATAAATAAAATAGAATCTTAACTCCTCGCCATTCATGTGTACTGGATAAAGATGACATCAGTGCTCGGCAGATAATACAAGATAGAATCTTATGTGATGGGATTGGGAGTACACTAAAAAAGTCATCATACACTGAAGCCATAATTTAGTGCCACTAATCCTTTTTAATAAAATATGCAGATTGAAACAGAGTAAAACACAACACCTTTATTTTTCCTCTCACTGATTTCTGGGCCCAGAAAGTTTTGTCCTCTTAAGTGACTACAAATTCAAGAGGGTGTTTTATCTCCGGATAAGTAAAATTAATTCGTACAGAAAGAAAAGTGCCAGGAAACAGATGACGGAAAACACACATACCAGGACAGGCTGTGCCACACTAACACCCAAACACACACACCAGGACACGCACTGCCACACCAACACACAAACACACACACCAGGACAGGCTAAGCCACCCTTTGTGCATTTATGCCACCACACCCATGTGTATTGATTTATGTGTTGCCCCCAGCCAACTCTCCTCCCTTGTGTATTGATGTCCCCACCCCTTTGATAGTGGTTAATGTGATGCCCCCCTTTGGTATTAATTTATGTGATGCCCGACCACCCTCTTGTCTATTGATGCCCCCATTGCCATGTGTATTACCCCCAGCCACACACCCCCCTGTTTATATTGATTTTGCAATTTCAAAACCCAGCCATCCCACTTTTGTATTATTTAAGTTTTAATGATGTCCCAAAGGAATTCCACCCCCTCCCTTAAATATAGGTACACTTTCCTGGAGCCCCCAACCTTTTTTAAAAAAAAATACTTAAATTTTTGGTTTTCTTTTTTTCCTGCTCTCCTCCGACGTGAGGATCCTCTCCCCGTCACGAGGAACTCTTCTGTGAGCCCCGCCCCTTGAGCGTCACGTCTTGAAAGGGGCCGGATGAAGAGCCTCATTGAGGCACTGCCACGGTGTGCAAGCCGGCCGCCTAATAAAATTAAAGCCTCACCTCGCGGCAGACCAAGGTTCCCGTGGTGTGGCCGAGGTGAGGTGGTAAGACCACCGTGTGTGCATGGCAGCCAGCTTGCACACGCCGTGCTGTCACCTGCACACTGGGGGTATGCTCCTCAAAATGGAATGCAGGTTTACGGCTGAAGACAGAATGAGTTCATATGAAACACAAGGTTTGTGCAATTGTTACCCCAAGCCTTTGGAGAACAT
Source organism: Spea multiplicata (assembly GCA_009364415.1). Classification (NCBI taxonomy): domain Eukaryota; kingdom Metazoa; phylum Chordata; class Amphibia; order Anura; family Pelobatidae; genus Spea; species Spea multiplicata. Next base: position 6,373 of record VKOC01005873.1, read on the forward strand.
CGCTTACCATTCCGGCAATCACACTGCCTGCTTCTCTCTCTCTCTCTCTCTGACAGTTGGGCTGCTAGAACCAAACGCACTGCGGGGTCCTTGCTTCCAACAGTGAGGAATGGTAAGTAATACCCACGTTTTACTCAAATGTTATTTTCGTGTTAGTAAGGTTTGACCCTGGCCTGCCTTTGGATTAACCATGTGCCTGCTGCCTGCCATAGTGCCCACTGGACAAGGAGGGTTTAGCCGCTGTTATCTCCAGGTATCTGCTCACTACCCACGTGGCCGCTCTGCTTTTCTTCTCACCTTAGTAGCTCCATAGCCATGATTCGTACTCGCCTCCAACCGGACTTCTTTCAATCCTGGACCACTAGCCGGTTCCTAACAGGGGGATAAAGAGCCAGAGAAAGAGAGTGTGTGTGTAGGGTGAGTGAGTGTTAGAGAACAACTTTGCATGTTAGTATGTGTGTGTGTGTTAGTTATGGGGTGGTCACCGAAGAAATACCGCAACAATCATACCCCGTGATTATATCTGTAGGTTTACCTACTACCTATTACTGCTTAGACTGTAAGCTCCACGAGCAAAGGGCTCCTTTCCTTACCAGGAGGCTAAGTTTGCCAGTCTGGGACTGTTAGCGCTTAATTAATAAACATATACATAAAAAATGTTGTAACATGTAAAGCACAAGCTACTGTACTCTTTCCAATTTTTGAGGGCACTGGAAAATCACTTTGTCCTTGGCTCAGAAAGATGGTAGGTTTAGCTAAACGAAAACGGTTTTTTTTTAATATATAATTTAATATTTATTTTTATCGTCCAGTAAGGAAACTAACACAGAATACATCAATTAATGTGAGAATTAAAGAATATGTATCATATTGATGAGATGTCATGTTGAAGATGATTACATGCAGTTTCTAGAAATACCAGACAATTTGAATCTTTTTTGCTGTGGAACCAAAAGTGGACATGAGGAAAGAAATGGGGCGTCATGAGTTTGTAATGTTATATGTGAGTTTGATGTATTACAGGACCTTGTGCTGATATGAGAAGCGAAGGAAGAGGCATGGACTATAATAGGCAGTGGCTGCAATACATGCAGCTCCAATGATCTAATGGCCGTTCTCGTAGTGTCTCGTAGAGGTAGCAATATCTATGCTTTTTCCTTCTTGCTTAAACTTTGTGTTATTGCACCACTTCAGATAGTTTATGATAAGATAAAACAAGTTTAAGGCTCATCCTTTTGCACCATAGAGAGCTGAAAGTCTTGCGGTCTCTGGCAGATACACCTTGTGCTTCAGCGAGGGCCGAGGTGTAGTGTAACGCCCTCTGCTATGTTTTCATGGAAATCAAGAACATTTCTAGCTATAACTGCAAAAGGGGTTTCTATTATCCTTTTAAACTTAAACTTGGATTTGCGAACACAACGTACCATTGGAACACAGGAGTGATGGGAGTGATAAAGGGCATCTGTACATCTATGTAGATGTTCCATTAACAAATCAGCCACTTCCAGCTACAATAGTCATTTACAACATTAACACCATCTGTGCTGCATTTCTGATCCATTTCATGTTATTTTAATGGACAGAATTTGCTTTTCTGTCAAAACAAGGACATTTCTAAGTGACCCCAAACTTTTAAACAATAGTATATAAAGATATATATATATATAGACATATAGTTAGAATGAAGAGCACAATGAAAGATAGGATACGAGTTAAAAAGGAGAGAGAAGGGGATTAAATGGAGAATCTCAGTATGTGCACCCCATTGCCGTCTAATTCACTAATAGTTTGGTTTTAAAGGGATAAAGTCAGTTTGCCACTGGTGTGCTTTCCGATATCTACCCCTTCCAGCTTTAGGAAGACCTCCAGAAGCACAGAATTATGTTTTTTGCTAAACTATAGTAACAAGATTTTAAAAAAACAACCTAATAGTAAACAGAACATAACAATGGAGTAAAAACAATGTTACTGTATAAATATATATACATTTCTAGAAGCATATAATGCTAAATGCTGTCACTCTCTTTCTTCATGTCATAACCTCCCAATAAGGTTACACTAATCTCCGACATCTGTATGTTGCCTTTAATGGCGGTAATCCCTGTGGCGGTACTGCTGTGCGTAGGGCTCAGCTGGCTCGGTGGTGTTTGTGTCTGACAGCAGTATACTTGCTTTTTGAAATGTTGCCTGAAACTTCTACTCAACCAATACAGTGCAAATGGGTTGACGCAGGAATTGCTGAACGCTAATACCCGGGCGAATATAGTGGCCGATAGATGAAGCAATGATGAATTTACAGCCGAGTGATATGTGAAGGATCTGTACAAATAGAGAATGTGGTTTGGAAGCCAGCAGAAGGCAAAGAGAGCAACCAACACCAACACCGTCTTTGCGACTCTTTTCCGAGACTCAATCTAGATAGGAAAAAAATAAAGAGTTACTTAAATTGACAAGGTAACAAAAAAACACACATTGATAAGACATTGCAGAAAGTATTTTATAGAGCGTGTTGCCTCCTATCACTTTCTCTCTGTGCAAGAGCGATAGTCCTCCCCAGCTGTGCAGTGGCATGTGAACATATATGCAGGGCACCGTATGACACCTTCAGCCAAGAAGGGCCAAGAAAAACCATCCCTGGCTGCATGCGTGTGCATATTACACTGTCACTCAGAAGCACACTCTCTCTCACACACGCTTACCTGGAGCCTTGTGCACTGCATTGCTACTGTAGGGTCATACAACATTACATGACCCACTCCGCCCCCGCCCCTCGGGGCACTGGCCCTGTTTTAAAAATTTGGACCAGCTAAGGTAAGCAATTGCCCCCTTCCAAACAGCCTGGTCCTGTTATACATACACTAGAGGAGGTTAATTTTATGTCCACCAAACATTGTTGGGTGACACCATTCCCATAGTCATTTCGATCTCTTTCACCCATGTGTTGGGATAGAAGCAAGTGTGCATGTGACCCAGTTTAGACGCAAACATTTCTGTGTCTCTCGTATAGACTGTATTATGCATAATATGCCATTTATTATATGTCCTCTCCTCCCTTTCCTCTTATTGTTTCTATTTAACCAGGCAAGTCAATAAAAGAAATACAAACTCCCTTATTTCAGCATGCACCTTCTCCTAAAAATGCATTCAGATGACAAACCTGCTTTCTGGCGTGCGTGTGTTCCTCCGCAGGCATGTTACATGTGCTTTTGTAGAGTGTTTTTGCAATGAGGAAGTAGTAGGCAGAAATAATGGACAATGGGACAAGGTAAAACACCAAGAAGCACATCAGAGAATGCACCTCCTGCAGTATTTTCTCAGATACAGGATAAGGAGCGCAAGCTGAAAAAGATATGTTTTTTTCAGGGTTTCTGAATTCATACAAATCTGAGAAGACCGCTTCTGGAGCAGCGAGCAGCATGGAAATTATCCAGACACAAAGTGCTTTGCCGCATGTTTTCAGGACCGCATTTGAGGTCTGCAGTTCCAGGGGCTTCACAATTGCTCTGTACCTGTTGATGAAATAAAATCCGTGGGTTAGCGGAGACGGCAGATTCTAGCAGTTCAAGTCGTTTTCCCTTTTAGAAATTAGCATAATAATTGCAATCGTGAAAGAGAAACCTTAACAAGCTCTGCAGGAGTCATCATGCGGAGAGATTGAAACCAATTTGCATCATAACTGCGTAAACCTTGAATTGGACTTTTTTCACTACATTTATGTGTATTTTTTGTGGAAGATTTATTCTATATCTAAGACAATTTAAACAACGCATCTAAATATTTTAAGTGGGTACTTTGGAGAGCAGTATATGAAGGACCTTTTCTTAACCATCACAACAGAGTACAGGTGATGTTTGAGTACGAAGTGCCTTGTCCTCTGTATTTATACTGTACACCCATATCATATTGTAGCTAAATAGATAATGAATGGATTAAAATGGCCTCCATGATAAAGTCTTACCAGCTGTGTCTGTGATCACCTGGTGATCATGATACGCTAGATCACCTTATGGTCCACCTGCCTTTTCAGAGCGCACCAGGATATTTGTAGAAACAAACAGTCCCAGAAAAAAACTGCTCCAGGGACCCCGTAGTCATCAATGATTTCTGGAGCCTCACAAACTTTCAAACTTTCCAGGTATCCAGAAAATTCTGTACAACAATTTAAGATTACTAAAGCTCAGAATCTTTATAACGCATGGATATTTAATAAGATCAGAGACAGAGCCAGACCCAGCATTAACTTAGGGCTTGGGCCTCCTCCCTTCTACAGCCCATCATGTTACTCCTCCAAAATGGCCTCCATGTTAATAAAGCTTCCTTCAGCTTTCTCCTTATTCCCAGTTGTCCTGGGTTTTTTTAAGACAATCCACCCTGATCTAGGTCTCCTTGTTTAAAGAAAAAAAACACTGCCTTTTTCCCAAGGGTCCCTTTTGGAACACAAAGCCACTTTCCCTACTTCCAGGACCCCCATGTTAAAGAAGCTGAGTTTACAGTGAGCCAAGGAAACCTCCACTTCTTCCTTAAATGTCTCTTCCTTAAAATCAATACACTGATGCTCAAAGTATGCATATATGGGGAGCACACTAATGTGGCACTATTAGGGGCCCAAGGCCCCCAAAAGACTGGGCCTAAAGCTGTACTGGCACCTACGCTTGCTGTAGTGTGTCATTAAAAGAAACTCTACAGATGCCTCTACCAGGCATGGGGAACATCTATCTATCTATCTATCTATCTATCTATCTATCTATCTATCTATCTATCTATCTATCTATCATCTTATATAGCACATAAACAGGGTTCACTCTGCTTCTATGCACATTTTTGGAACCTGTCATATAAAATAAATTGTCATGAGTGTTCTGTTAGCTAGGAGAATCATTAAATTAATATTGCCAAAATCAATTACCAAGAGCTTATCAATGACCTTTAATGATAACGCCATATAAACACTGATGGTTCTTTTCATTAAGGCATAAGAACAAGGGACTGTTGATCCATATATACTTATTTTAAGGATAATCATATACCTTTATTTTAAGCGTTGCGGGCTAATGCATACAATGGAATGACAAACAATATTATCACGATACTCTTTACAGCGTAGATTATGATGGTTTCTAGGTAGGTAAGCTCTTGACCTTCATTTAGCGAAAATTAATAAAGAAAATGTTAGAATACAAATGTAAAAAAAAAAGTAATTTCTCACCTGTCAGCACTGAGAACTGTCAAGGTAAACACAGATACCCCAACTGAAGTAAGCTGTATGAATGATATGATCTTGCAGCCAATTCTTCCAAATAGCCATGTGTCTACCATGTAGCGGGAAGCATCCACCGGAACACAGGTCAGCAGAAGAAGCAGGTCTCCAAAAGCCAGGCTTGTAATGAAAATATTAGGAACGGTCTGCATTGACTTAATTTTGAAGAATACTTTTATAAGTATTGTGTTCCCAAGGAGACCAATTGAAATGATAACGGCATATGTGACGGATATTGTTACCAGTATTTCCAGTCCCGGTGACAGGTCATCACTATCATCTTGATATAGAGTAGCACTTCCATTAGATGCTTTCAGAGAAGCCGTACTGTCTGCAGCAGTGGATAGAGTCTGGTTAAGTGCCATGAAATTCTCAGGCATGTTCTCTAGCAAGATTATTAAAATATCTTCCAGTTCAGTTCAGTAGCAATGAGACGCATAGCTAAATGCTCTAGCGCTTAGCTTGGAAATCTTCAGATTTATTTGATGTGATAAAATCTGAACTATCTGAGTAAAGCCATATCCTCCAGTACTCATCAACCATAAAGAGTGTTTAGACTAGGGCTCACGAATGCTCTGAACAGTGTGGGAGGTACTGAATATTACTATTGAATTTTCACGCCGGAATCTTGGGGGATGTGTTCTGTTCACACAATTCCCTACGTTTGTTTTAAGCAAATGTTCTTGGTGATGCTGGAAGAGCTGGCATTCTAAATACCTCTTTATTGATCTAGTATAATGTAAGTAGGATATTAGAGATTGGTCACTAAGACTATTTTGGTTATACAAATATAATAGTAATAATAACAATTATCAAATACTAAAGTCATTGGAGTTCAACAGCAGAATTTATTTTTTTTTAAAATGATGGTTGCAAAAAAATTTGCAGGCTTTTTTTAGTGACAATTTTTTTCTTTCCACTCTTGTCTTATTACTCTCTCCATTTAACCCATTTTAGATGTTTCTTTCCTTAACCATTTCCTATTGCTGCTTCTTCTTCGTCACTCTATGTCTTTCTGCCTGTTAACTACAACTCATCTGAGAAGGTTTTCCACGAGATTTTGGAGTGTGTCTGTGGGAAATTTGTTGGATGGGAAGGCCTGGCTCACAATCAGAATTCCAATTCATGTTCAGGGCTCTATGTGACCACTCCGTATCCGCCACACTAAACTCATCCAACCATGTCTTTATGGACCTATGGGCACTGGGGCACAGTCATGCTGGAATAGGAAAGGACTTCCCCAATCTGGTGCCACAACATTTGAAGCATACAATTGACTAAAATGTCTTTGTATGCTGTAGCATTAACATTATACCTGGAACTAAGGTGCCCAAACCCTGAAAAACATCCCCAGGCCATCAGCGGTCCTCCACCAAGCTTTTGAGCACCATGCATTCTGGTAGGTAGCGTTCTGGCAGATTTGTCCAACAGAGTGAATCGTGATTCATCACTCCAGAGGACACGTTTCCACCAGAGTCCGGTGTCGGTGTGCTTTACAGCTCTCCAGCTGATGCTTGGCATTACGCATAGTGATCTTCGGCTTATGTGCATCTGAGGCAAACCTGTTATCTATTTTTTACTAGTATGACCTCTTATTAAAGTGCTTTGTGATGCTCACAGCAAAGAGATGGGCTTAGTACCGTAATTGTGTTTGTGTAAATAACTAAATTACACCAGAATATAATTTCATCTGTTATTTACGCAGGTTAATTCTATGGTTGAAAAATATAATTTGATGGCAGGTAAGGACATTCAGCCTATTTATCCTGCTGTAAAGACGCAAAACTTAATGTAGTGATATGCATGTTTAAATTCCCTCACCGTGTTAACATCGACCACTTCTGCTGGGAGGCTGCACCACTTATCTCCCACATGCTCAGTGATGCATATAAATGTTTGCCTTTTTAATATTCATTGAAGAATAAAACACAAGATTTGCAATATGTTATTGATGCATTCATATCTATATTCTGGGGAGCGCTCCAGAA